>JACCGJ010013077.1:0-18434 GCA_013407085.1 Atriophallophorus winterbourni
GCCGTCGCCAATCATTTAGGTGCTCGTGTAGTGTCAGAGAGTAGATTTCTTCATATCGTTCGAAAGCTCGTGATTATCGCTAATACACTTGTCCCTTCTACAGTATGAAACCTTGTTAAACAATCGATCGTCATGCCCTAATGTTGTGCATCATTGGCCGTCGACCAATTGATGTCAGTAGTCGTTAGCACACGGGGCTAAAGCAAGTAGGCTTATCGGTAATTGGACATTGTTCAGATCTGCACCGATAAAGCAATTAAGTGAGTAAACTGCATGCAGCTTACAACGATTAAAGTGCGTGACCTCTAATATACTCGCGGAATAGGCAAGTAGTCGGTCACTAGACTTTGCTGGCACATACACGCCAAAATTAAAGAATTAATGGTTTTAAATGTTATGGGGGGTATATTTGTTTTGATCTAGCCTGTCTATCTTCGATAAATCAGGATTGGTCAGGTGAATGCAATTTAAACCTCAACACTATTCGTACAAACACATTTGGTCCGTCGAAGCTTGCTTTCAGAAGCGAAACGTTACCGAAAGTAGCTCTAACCGATTTATCGCAAAAATTATTTTCATAAATTTGGATTCCCAAATATGTTAAACGACCCTGCAGTCGTTGTGCACTTTAATCGGTACTTCCCGAGTGAAATGCATTTTTGGACTACCGTCGTGGGTTTCGAGCAGAAGTATAGAAGACCTAGATCTTCGAACAAAGTTATACTCGAATATCACTGTTACATGAGATACATACGAAGAACCACGGTTTTCAAACACAGAATCACAGTGAATCTTGTTCATGCACTCCAGGCGCGTATGGATGACCAAAGTGATGTGTTTGGTCACACGCACTTACACACCACTACCGGTTTCTGGCTGTTTGCCGTCATCAGGTGGAGACAGTAAGAAACCGGTAGTGGTGTGTACGTGCGGGGGATCTGCGCACATTATTGTGGCCATCCATGAGCGCCTTGTGTGATGGACCAGGAATCACTATGTGATTCTGTGTTTGAAAACCGTGGTTCGTTGTACGAACCCTACGTAACAGTATCATTCAAGTATAAATTTGTTTAACACTTATCCACTCTTTCAAGGTTCACTAAATTTAATCTTACTGTCTCCACCTGATGATTGCCAACAGCCAGAAAACAGTAGTGTTGCAATTAGTGAAATTTCAAGCGCAGAGTTAATACGCTTTAGTAAGGAGGGTATACCTTTTTGTTCAGATTGAAGCCACCTCAAAGATAAGCTATCTTTGGATACCTCTACTCATCGCATTCATTGGATCAGGTATAACGACTGTTTTGGTGTATACATGGCGTAGACTGCCAGGTAACTATATACGATAATTGGGGAGAACGCGGAACCCGTTAAGAAATGCCCATGGAATGAGGAGACGGATCAGGAATTAATCAAGTACTCAGCATAGGCTGAACATGAGTCTGACATAAAAGCTCATTTGCATGCATCTCCATCAGACCTACACCCCACGACCGGTTTCCTGCTGTTTGCACGCATTAAGTAGGAACAGTAGGATCAGAATCCTCATGCGCTTGACACGTTTTGTCGTTTAGATGTGACAGAATGCTAATTGACCTTAATTGAGTTCACGCTTTGTTGGTTGCTGATTAATCTTGTTTTTGTCTGCTCAAGTTTCCTCCAATAGGATTTTAAGGGGCTTTTTATTGATGCGACCCAATAGATGGGGTGGATTGAGTGCCACATATTAACGTTCCTTTTTCTGATCTACACACTTTATTCGACGAAGCCTATGTATCAGAATTAAAATTTGCTTGAAAACTGCTGAGACCAATTGCTTCTGATATTTAATGTCATGACATTGGCTACTTGAACGTCCCCAAGCACGTTTTATTATATTTCTGAAAAGAATATTGTTTTTGGGTTTGTAATACGTGGGAAATAAGTTATATTCTTATTTTGTGCACTATGATCTTTTGACGATTCAGGCTCACATACAACGGATAATGCGTACACATTCCGAGTCTAAAGACCATGGATATCGCCCTTCAAGAAGTCGACGGTACCGTGCATCTGAGGAACCAGGTTGTTTTAAAAAAATCTGCTCAACACTGAAAATGAGTACCCAAACGATGCGAAAAATCGAAAGTTTGCTGCTACATCAATTCAATACTTATTCTGTCATGTGGTACATTTCTTTCAAAGCCGAATCAACGGATAGACACCAATGCCTTCAAATCTTCCGGTTAATAATAACATAGTTAATCCGTAAACAAGGAGCGCTTGTATGCCACTGTTGGATAAGTCTTGTACGACCAACCTGTTTAATCACATGTGTCGAAACACATGTTTACTGGAGTTAAACCCAGAACCATGAAGCAAAATATTAATTTGCATGCTTTTACGTCACAACACACCCTACGACCGGTTTCGTGCTGATTGCACTCATCACGTAGGGACAGTAAGATCAGGATCCGTAGGGTGTGTTGTGCCGGAAAAGCATGCAAATTAATATTTTGTTTCACGGTTTTGTGTTTAACTCCAGTGAACATGTGTTTCGATACATGTGATTAAACAGGTTGGTCGTACCAACATTATCAAACAGTAACATACAAGCGCTCCTTGTTTACCATTCCTCCACTGTTTCAAGCACATGCTGATCCTTCACGAAATTGACGCTACCATGCATCTGAGGAACCAGGCTGTTTTAAAAATTCTGCTCAACACTGAGATTGAGTACATGTACGAAACGAAACATCTAAAGGTAGCTGTTACATTAATTCAATACTCATTTTGTTATGTGGTACATTTTAGTCAATGTCGTGTAAACGGAAAGACCACTATGCCTTCATATCTTCCTGTTAAGAATTACATATTTAATCCGTGTTTTTTGAATTCCAATAAAACGAATTCCGTACACTTAATAAATTTTGTAACGTTTTAGCTCAAAATGAACGCACTTGTGCGCTTTCTCCTTGAAGGTGCGTGGAAATACCCATGAAAATGCTTATCTGCTTTGCTTTAATTTAAAAAAAATATTCAAGCCTAGTCTAGCGACTTAAATAAAGCACGTTGTACAAATATCTGCTGTCTTAACGCGTTTCATTCACCATGCGTTCTGCATGAATAGAAACACGGGACTGAAAAAATAAGCAACTTCCGGCGTCGGCGTTCCGGCATCCCCATTTCTAAACTTGAAAGTTTATTTGTATATCCATCAATATTGTTCCCGAAAGTCATACTATGGACAATACTTTGCTGAATGCAATGATGCATTCTTACCCACAAAAATATTCATCAATCCAGTAGCGGAATATTCGAAGAAATCCAACCTCAAGTAATTTTCAATCTTTACATCCTTGCAGATACAAATCTCCAAATGAACCCTAAATCCATCTACTCCTAATTTTCATAATGACCTTGTCATAAAATCCAAATTAGAACCAATTATGTAATCAACAAACAGTTTTATTTCACCCCAAAGCGCACATTTAACTGATCCAATTAAAATCTAAAACATCAAAATTAAAAAAACCAATCATTATTTAAAATCCTTGTTTGGTCAAATCTTTAAGCGCTCTCAAATGAGACCAAAAGTATAAAAGAAATTCTTTCGACAAGCCTTTGCTTACCATTAGACATTCACCACAGAAGTGGCCTTATATGAGAAATAGTAAGCTTAGAGTGTGTTGACGTGACGTTAAAGTTTTATACATAAGATTTTACTCACACTTTGTCTTCTGAAAATAATGGACAAAAATGTGGCTGTAAGTTAATCAACTTTCTCACCGATATATCAGAGTTCAACCGGCACAGCTATTGCGCAGCATAGATAATATTCGATGTCTATAGTCCAACTGAATGTACGTGATGCACAAATAAACGAAAGTCTGGGATGTGGGGTGATACATTTCACGTTATCCACTCTCGGGTATGCTCTTTTTGGACGATCTGGCGTGATATTCTGACCTCCAACAGTGTTTCCATCAAAGGAGTCTTCCTTGACAGATGTTTCATGCGTATGATGACAAACTGACACGGTCTACATCCCAAATTCCTTTACTGATTGCGGGAAACATTGGTCCCCGTAAGTGCTATATTATTCAGGATATCCTCATCTTGGCCTGTGATGTACTCTAGCTGCATGTTAAAATTTAATGCAAATTTGAATTTAATTGTGCAAAAAGAGAGTTAGTGGAGTGTATATTTTCGCTATTCGTTGAACACAATCATTTTTCACATTTTCATTCGGGTTCGATGTTAGGATTTAATTGTTTTTTCAATCATACATTTTATTCTTCCAGCTATTAGTTTTATGTTGAAAATTGGTTTAGCCAATCTCGTTATCAGGACTACTGTTGTAAAAAATAGACTATTGTTGAGATGTAATACATGATGATTTTGCCGTACAATTTTTGTTTTCACGTAAATATTACCTAGACTTTCCAGTGGAATCACTCAGCTACTAGTATTACAAACTGGAAAAAAATATCTTCGAGTTGTTCTGAAAAATGTTTTTTAACAAGGGAATACGAATTAAAACTTCAGATTAGTGAAACTTACCCGTTCTTTTCCATTTCTTTGCACGCTTTCTTATATTTTTCTCTATAGTGAAGACGTAGAAATTATGATTGAATGATTCTCCAGGTTAATCTTTTATTCATCATACTACATTTATAATTTTCATCAGCACACTTTAAATTTTGCACGCACATTCAACCCTTGAAAAATTTTGAGGGCCCTTTTTTATTTTAAACAAGATTATTTCTATTCTCTGCTGATGTGATTTAGCAAGACCTCAAACTGTGTGAGGTATTGGAACCGCAAGCACTTTTCATCTGAAACTTTGTGGTTTTCATTCAGTTGCAGTGTGCTTTAAGGCAAGTGTCTAAACATTTTTCCACCTGCAATTTGGAGTGCAGCGATTCACTAACAGAAAGCTGATTGATAGAGTGATTAAGTTCGTTAAAAATTCTTGTTTCTTGTATCAAAAGAGGTCAATTATGAATCGTTTAAATGCGCATGAAATGAACCACATTTGCGTTGAACCATACAGTTAATCGCAAGCTCACATATGTAGGATTATTATACCGGAATCCTAAAATGAAAACCACTGTTATACGTGTCAATTAAGAGGGATATGCATTTTAATTGTGGGATAACTTTGCTTGGATTTCTTTGTGAAATTTGTTCGCTACTGCGCAAATGTTTCTCCGTTGTTCATTGATCACCTTTATCTAGAGATCTCGCAGGCGCATACATAAGTTCCTACTGAGAAAATCAGTTGTTGAACCTTATTTGATACAATATTATCAACATAATTTTGTTTAAAAAGTATCCTTAACTCACTTTCATTTAAGGCTTCAATATCTGAATCATGCAAAAAACATTGATTAACACGTACAGTGGTTGAATGATGTAGAGAAGACGCCTTGCTTTATGTGGTTACATTAAATCACTACAACCTCATTAATCATTGATTTCAGCATATGTATTCCACTCATGACTGAACTACTATGAAATCGTCAAACTGAATGTCTGAAAAATGCTACAGCGGCATGATCTTGACAAACTTATGATCGCATGTGATACGTGAATACCAATCTATACCCTTGCACACGTTATGTCTTCCGCGATATTTTCCTTTTTGTCCTGTCCCTCTTCTCCTACCTTCGTGGGATGTTATTATAGTAGTTGTTCTTACACGGGGAAATAAATGAAATATATGCCTTGGCAGAACTGAGGCCTGTGAATTTCAATTCGAAAAATTACTTAGAACATTTAGTTTCTGTGACCGAACTCATATATAACATATCAAATACTACCATCTCCAACAACACAATTTGAAGTCATCAAATTCTCACTGAATTGAAATTTATGGACATACCGCTTTCAACCAGAGCCATATCTATACAGAAAAATTCGGTGGCATTACAACTTAATCATCTCAAACAACATGTATTGCTGTAATAATTTTGGATTTGGCGGTAATCGCCAAAAGGTTGTTCAATATTTAGCAAGCACTTGGCTGTCTGAGAGTATTAGATGTGTGCATTTTTATTGAACCTTTTGGCAAAATCTGGTTTACATACAAAATTGTTCTTTCTAGCCATGTGTAAAATATGCACTGAAAATTGTTCAAAAATAACTGCAATGAGTGAACCCACATTACGTTAAATGAACCGGAGAGAAGCAATTGCCATGGGCCACAGTAGACTGATTTGGAATACAGAAACCTAGAGGCAAAAGATTGTGGTTTTGGAAATTATATTTATTTCGTGGTGTGTGTGATGGAGATTCATGAAAATGAGCATTTTGTTCATGATCATGGGTTGAAACAGTCCACGTGAGTGTGGGCTCTTCAGGATGAACACGGTTGATCGTACGAACCTTATCCAACAGTGGCATTCAATCAAAACTTGTTTACAATTCCTGCACTGTCTCAAGCGCATTCGGATCCTGATCCGAAAGTGGCATACAAGCGCAACTTGTATATCTAATTCAGTTTAGTTGACACGGGACTGTAAATAGATGATGAGCCAATCAAGCGTCCAGAATTTCCATCGGTGGAACTCATCCAAGAGTCTCAATTTAGCCTTAAGTTATTCGCTGTGCAATAATGCATACAACACTCTACTACTGAAAGCTGCCGCCGAAAAGCTTCAGAAAGTAACAAGATCAAATGTCGAACAAAATGTCAGAGGAATTCTCGTACGTGTCCATTGTGTCATTTGGCGATTACTTCGGAGTCATTCTAGTCGAAGTTTAGTTTAAAATGATTCGAGTGTATCGAAAGCAACGACTTTCGCTCGTGTCCTCAAACCGCGAATTGATTGTATGTAATCGTGTGACCATTTTACAGCCGCGTGTGTTTAGGGATTGTTAGCAGTGATATTGATGTGGTGATTGCTGCCAATCTGAGCAAAAATCGACCTAATAATAATTCAATGCAAGACGTATATGGTTCTTACTTTCGCGAATATAATCCTTCACTATAAAGACAGAAATTTGATGATGCGAAGAAGACCATGAATTAGAAAATTATTCAAAAATTCTCAAATCGACTGATGTGTACGTTATGTTTTATTCTGAATGCTTTTAATTATTTGTCTACAGTGATTTACTGTAAAATGCGTTGCATCAACAGCATACGTTTTTGATGAGTAAAAAGTAATTTCTTCAGAGCGACCTTGAAACATAATTTGACAGATGGACGAAAAGCGAGCTATGGTGAAGCTGATGATTGACTAGGTATTGTGTTGCTTATCTGGCGTAATACTGCGACGCGTTAAATATATCACATAATGAACGTTTACGAGAGTGATTAATTACGACTGCATGTTCAGCATCGCCAAATTTCATTTTAACACATCATCATAACGTAAACCGTTATGGAAGTGCGAAATGCACTAGCCAAGAGTGCTTATAACAAGCCTTTGAGAGATATGCAGAACTGCACCCTCTGTTACAACAGAACAGCACGAAGATCGGAAGATGGACAATGGCAACCACAATCGAACGATATGCAATTCGTCCATGTCGGACAAAAAATCCTGTTTGGCGAGGGCTTGAATTGGACAGCTTAGCACGAAATCGATTGACAAATCTGATCGAAGGGACAACTGGGATAGACATGATTCTCGATTAGTGTTATGTTTCTTTGTTTTGCCTATATAAGATGGGTATGTATGCTTTTGTTTTACTTGTTTATAATAAACGCATTTGACCAATCGCCTTCTCTTGTGTTGTGGGATTCGTGGGTGAAGGCATTTAGCGTTGGACAAGATTACCTCTTGCGGGCAGCGAGACAATCGATTTGTTTGCCTGCAACGCATTGTTAAGTGCTTATTGATGGGCCGAATAACCGGAATGTGATAATTGGCACGATGTCCACCACCTGCCATGCAATCATTTTCGACCTCTCTACCCCACCCACCACAAAGGAATCTTTTACTAAATTTTCAGTATTTCGAATTATTTCGAAACGCTTGGTAGTACGAAGCCATCATGCACTTGTTCTGTACATCTATGGTCCACATCGAAGGTAGCTCACAAGTAAAGCAAAAAGAACAATGACGCACGGCATTTTTGAAAAGCAATCAAAACATTACAATAGTGAGAAAATAATGCATTTTTACCTAAACAAATCAAACTCAAAACGCTTCTTCAACGGAACCCAAATCAAGAATTAATACACTTTGTTTCCGCTAAGATCTGCGTCTACTATTCACTGTCAGCAGTTTAACATCTCTCCTGCTATTCGGATATGCGAAAATGTCAGTATCACTCACGATTTGACAGACAGATTATCAATTGTAAGTAATCCTCACATTCGCATTGTATTTCACGTAATAAACTGAAAAATAGTGTAGCTTCAGTAAAATCTATCACATTTAGTACGCCTCTATGATCATGCGAATGCTTGGTGTGGAACAATAGGTAAGCAGTCGATATGCAACAGGGAAGGGGGCATTTTGGTTCTTCTTCTTCTTTACATATCAATTATCGGATTTGTGTTTTCGTTATTCAGAAATTCACAATAGTAGGCTGATAGTAGCAGCTTAATAATCTAGGCGTACTCAAAACATAATCCAAGTATGAAGGCCTAATTTGTCTGATTCGAACTCTAAGATAAACATTTAAATTACAATCTCTAAATTAGTAGCCTAATTTGGTTGTTGATAGAACTATTTTGTAGCTATCGATGGCGTGCTCGATTTGCAAGTAACGTTTTGCATATACAGTTATCTTGAGGCGAAAATGGTTGTGCTACCTGACACATATAAAGGGGTATTCATGAGATAGTGTAATTGCAAATGTTGGATTGTGTTTCTTGCTGGATAACAGAGATATTTATGTAGAATTTCGAAGGTTTTTGATATTCTGAATCTGCAAAGCTGGCTATGCTCACAGCATGAGATCAATAGCTATTGCGTTAAATATCATTCGAATGAAACAGCGTAATTATCTATGGTTAAGTCACCATTCAATTTAAAATGTTTTCATAAAATACCAACATAAACTCACTTTGAATATAGAGTTCAATATTTTTGGCTGCACATTGTCATATACGCAAAAGTTATGTAGATGAAAAATATCACAACATCAATCATAAACTTGTAATCATGATACTTGAATCACTGTTGCTGAGCTTTGCTATCAGTGACTTATAAGTGATGACCAAATTTTAATTCGAGTGTCTTATTTCACTTATTTGATCTAGCTTGGTGTGAGGCCTTTGAATCGGCCGTGCACAAATTAAATTTTTTCAAGCATTTAATTTTTCTTTCAACCTCCATAGAACACTTTGTTTTTGAAACTGTTCAATTTGTTTCTATGTATTCGAATGATGTTTAATACCCCGTACGCTTTCACAATCTGAGGATTTTGCTACGCCGGTCAGAAAAAAACGCGAAATGAAACTTGTACTTGAGTATTTTAGAAATCGCGCAGCCTAACATTCCGTCAACGTCTATCACAACGTGTGATGCCACTGCAGACGAAACCGATTGTGTTTCGTTTTCGAAGTTGGAAATAGTAAAAGAGAAACCAAACGCATAACCCGGTGCTGTTCGAAAACAAGCTTGACTGAATGCACATCAACTCATTAAACTGAACAATTCGTAACTTCAAACATGTAAAAAGTGTACACCAAACTCATTTAATCCTTGTTTAATCTCCTGTGAAACAAATTTGTACATATTTGTGAATTACGTGAGACCAAAAATCTTATTTTCGATGTTTCTGCTAAGGTTTGAGTGGGGGCAGAGGAAAGCCATACGTGATCGTAAAGGAGAAGCTGGTCGATCCGAGAATTTTGTTATATATTGCGCTTTTTGATTTGATTTAAAAATTGGTTTGTATGCCATTATTTTTCAAACAAGGTTTTGATGCCAGAATGCTTTTGTAAACCCACAAAACCTAAGTGATGTGTTGCTCACATCTCTCGAAATTATACTCCACTGCCGGTTTCTGGCTGTTTGCCGTCATCAGGTGGATACATTAAGATTAGGTTCAGTGAGCCTTGAAACAGCGGATAGATGGTAAACAAGGTTATATATTGGCATTCAAGTATAACCTTGTTGACCACAACACCTGTCTTTTATAACATGAATTGTATGCAGGCAAATGAGGATATTTATTTCCAAGGTGTATGTTCACTACATATCTTGACTTTCACAGCTGGCATAAAACCAAATCCGTTTGTCATGATATTCGTTTGTTTGATCGAATCACAAAATTCATTCCTCGAATTTTTGAAACGAATACTCAGCATGCACACACGCCTACAGTTGTGAGGCTAGGAGCCGATTAATGAATATTCAAGTGTTACTTTTGACTAGTATTTTAATATTCCTATATTTTCATATTTTCATATATTCAGGCTATATCTTTTCATACGGTTTCTGGAACTTATCGTCAATCATGTGAATTGAATATAACGGATATCATAGAGGATAGCAAAACTCTATTCTCACATTTTTCAACTTCTTCAGCCACTGAAAAATGTACAAATATTGGAAATCATGTACATAGACATCAGACAAAAAAGAATTTTTTGTTAGTTTGTCATGCAACCAAAATATAAGCCGTGTGCGTTTTTGACTCCACAAGTCGTGTTTTCAACCTGGGCGATCTTACTGTCATGGTCCCGAAAATGTTTCGAGAAAATTGTACAGATTGCTAGTGGTGAGTACTCAATGTTGTCACACAGTTACTTTTTCACGACTCTATAATTCTTTTCGTTGAAAATAAACCCGAAAAAGAGCCAAACAAATCGCTCAATAAGAGAACTCGAGAGGATTACAAAAAAATTCTTATGCCGTTTGTGACACACTGAAATAAGTCTAAATCAAATCCGAGCATTTATGTACGGTTTCTACGAAACTTACTTATTGATATTCTTCTTCTAAAACTTTCCAACATCCATCCACATTTCTAACGACCAAGCAATATATATATATATATATATATATATATATATATATATATATATATATATAGGATTGGAGTATCTGAATTATGATTGATCTCGTATATATTGATCAAATGCTTAAAGATCAGGCGTGAATAATATGGATTATTTATTAATTATTTTGTAACACTTATAAATTTTCGAATGGTATTGTATTTATCAATTGCCTTACAGATTACAGAAACTATTGCTACGTCAAATCGATATATTTAAACAAATGAATTTTCATTCACCAAAATGATTTTGCTTGTTAGAATAACCAAAATGAAGTGGAAGTTTGATGATTAAGTATTGCAATCATATTAACTAGACATTTTTGTTTGTATTATAATTAATGGCATTCAGCCCGGTAAGAATGTGACTTGGACATATCGGTTGAAATAGAGATTCGCAACTGAAGAACCTTGAGGTTCAATTAGAGGAAACAAAGTTTGAACATTTTACTTTAGAAATTTCAATATTGAAGGGAGATAGTGTCGGTTGAGCAACTTCTGACAAATTTGAGCAGACTTCCTAAAATTACTGATATCGCGGATGATTAATGTGTATTTGATGGACATGAGTTCACTTGGCTACATTGTCATTGATCAACGACCTGCGATAAGAGAACGTCAATAAAAACCAAATTCAATGTTAGAAGGACTCACTATTCATTACTCGACTCAGAACTTTTGAAAGAAAACAAAACATTTTGAACATTTTCTGTGTAAATTACATTTTTATCTGCTGGATCGATGACTTAATATCAAAAATTTGGATGTTGAAATTTAGATATTATATTAACATTATTTTCAAAAATAAACCTCATAAATGTTAACATTTTCTTCCATATTTCTCAGCAAGAAGAGAGATTGAACAACATTTTAAATTTTGATCACTGTTATATAATATATTATATTATTATATGAATAGTGTCAGCACTGTTAATAAAAAAAATCTTTTGCAAAATTTATTCTAACAAGATGCACGCATGTGCTCAAACATATGTCAATATGGATTAAACCCATGATCATGAACGAAAATGTTCCTTTGCACGCTTTGCACACACCCCACGACTGTTTTCGTGCTGTTTGTGTGTTTGATGGAAATACCTGCAAATCAGCATTCGTGTTCACTCCCTTGAAATCGATATCCGCAATTCAAGTAGAAATAAATCCTTATTTTAAGATCATTTGTCTTTTCTCCATTTCGCGTTGCGTGCGAGTGAATTTTTAGGATCGTTTTGGTTGAGCGTCCTTCGTATTAAAGAAAGCGCAAAAACCACACTTTGGTGACGATAATTATTGTACAAACCTGTAGTAGAAAAACCTTGGCAATTAACCCACACAAAGATATCACACACACCAGCGGGTTTCCTGTTCCCTATGCACACATATGGTGATATTCAAGATAGTAAATACACTTTCAACTTCGAATCTTTAGAGATGCATTTGTTTGAAACCACCAACTTTGTTAAACCTCATGAACAAAAGTGCATACATAAATGCGATAGAGCACATGACCCGCATGTCCATGCGAGGAGCATTGGCGACGAGTGCTAATTACAACTCAAGAGCAAGAAGTGCAGAAGAGATCGCCAAAGACAATTGCGATCTTGCAATATTCCGAATTTCGAAATGATTGCGTTCGAACGCTTCGGTTGATTTCAGCCGAACAATATGCAATTCTTCAATATCTGTCAAACAATCCCTGGGCTGAGAGTGCTTGAATTGTATCAATTGACAAATCGAATCGAAATGACATCCGGGACAGACTTGTTGATAAATGGTGTTGTGATTGTTTGTTTTGCCTATAAAAGTTTTGCGTGCGTTTAGTTTTTTGTAATTTGACCAATCGGGTTGCCTTTTGTAGTGTGATTCGTTGTTGAACACAAGAAGCGTTTGAAAGGTCGCCCTTTCTTATGTAGGGTGACACAATCGATGTGCGTGCATGCAACTATGGATTGTGAAAATCTGCCCGCGTATTTGCCACCTGCTATTTCTCGACATGAAGTAAACTGACGCAATCATTTCCGGCATCCCGACCCCACTCGCTACAATATTGCAACAGCGTAAAATACACTAGCGAAGTGTGCCAACATTGAGCTTTTGGAATGCTATGCAGAAAAAATGCTATCCGAGAAAACGTGTGAGCAGATAGAGCAAACATGCAGCATTTCGATTCTCAAAATATTAACATGAGAACACTTTGAGTAACAAATAGACGGATAATGATAGCGGGTATTGAATCATATGCTATTTGTCAACGTCGGCTAAAATAGCAATAGTGCGGTGTGTGCTCGAATCGATAGAAACGAAACACCAACACTTTCATTCGTTTTGCGAGATGAACTGTGTTTATTCACACTTTGCTTAGTCTATCATGTCACCTGTTCCTGAGCCGAGAGATAAATCAATAGGCTTTGACTGCCGCGGAATACGACTTATCGATACCTCAGCTGAATTGTTCGCCGCGTTGTTGCTGAACGTCATGTGCGCTCCAGAGAATACTAAGAAGCGTTTCACCTTGGTATGACATTCCAAGACCACTTATTCACTTTGTGTTAAATTCTGAAGTATTGTGCACCGCAAGAATCCTGATTTTGGCAAAATCGTGATAATTACTAATACACGACACATGTTTGAATTGGATAAGAGTGTGACTTCATCAGCCAATGAACGATATTACGTAGTTCAAGTTCCATAAAACACGAAGATCATAGCAATGGGTGGCAAAATATCACGTCTTAATAAATCGCCCGACAT
This sequence comes from Atriophallophorus winterbourni, assembly GCA_013407085.1. Lineage (NCBI taxonomy): Eukaryota > Metazoa > Platyhelminthes > Trematoda > Plagiorchiida > Microphallidae > Atriophallophorus > Atriophallophorus winterbourni. Next base: position 13,699 of record JACCGJ010013077.1, read on the forward strand.
TTCAAGTAGATCCATGAACTATGAATTTGGCTCCGAATTGTAACTGTAGTGTTGACCTGTCACCATAGTGATTTTCAAACTAACTGCTACATTACTAATTACATAACAAATTGGCACGTACAAAGCTTTCCTTCAAGAGGAGTAGCGATCATTAACCAATGTTCAAACGAAATGTCCTTTTACCGGAATTAGTTCGATTAATGTATTTCATACTACAAGTATACAAAACAGTAGGCAAACAATGATTTGTTCCAATATTAATAAAAAACTTCCGTATTACTTTTGCGGGAGGCCACTGCAAAAGGAGTCAAAATTCGTGCGTAACAAATTGATCAAAGTGTATTATTAATAATCATAAATACAATGAGACGAAAGTTGTCGAATTTGATGTGAGTTGGCTGCATGCTGACTATAAAGTTCAGTGAAATTATGACATCCACCATTGATTATCAATTGCATAATCACTAAAAATTGATGGCAATTATATCGCCATTCATATTTGCGAAATATGATACCAAATTCAACCAACCTTTGGAGAAACACATCAATTAAACCCCATGTGGCTTCAGCACGGATATTTGTTTTGATTTCTATCTATACTTAACAACGACTACGGTCGATTATATGCTCATTGCACTTGGTGTATTTATTCGTGTTTGATTTGCTGTCTTGCACGGGTTTGAATAATTCCAATCATCGAGGATTACTACCCAAGATTGTGAGAACGTTTTCACACATTATTGCAGTCTGTCACTGAATATGAACTCATTTTCTGAATTAAGAGATCCTTGAACAACTTATGCATATGAGCCACCGTTAAGTAAACTGGGTATGACCAGCACGTTCAATCACATGTGTCAACAGTGTATTACAAACACAATTTGCTAACCATTTCTTCACTGCTTCAAGTGTATGCTTTTCCAAACTGTTTTGCAGCTATATGACAAATATTCAACAGAATTCTTTGGCAAAATCAGTGAGAACATTCTCTGGAAATTTGATGTTTCGTAGAAATTCGTAACCAAAATTATTTATTTCATTTGAATAAAACAAAAAGCTGAGAATTGAAAGATATTTTCCATTTGTTTTCATCTCGAATCCGCGTCAAAGCGAACCGATAATAATGTGTACACTGATACATTGAGGTTTAAATGTTACGCTCAGTTAACCATTGAAAATCAGCTAAGTACCACTTAAAACTCATATCTTTTTGTCCGCTTCATAGTGTTCTAAATTTGGGAGATGTAAGCAACACATTACATTTGACATGTTTATATGATATCAAGCGCTTTGAAGACGCGAATTCTGTGTACAAAGTATCACATTGTAAAATCAAATTGTTTTTGTGTTTTGTCGGCTGTCTTCGTACAAATATTTGTGCGAATTTTGCGGTTGTGTATAACGGCAGTGAAACCTGATTCATTTATTCAAGAGTCGGATGAAAGCTTTTTGCTTTCAGTTTGCGAAGCATACGCCGTAACTTGAGCGCATCGTGGAAAGACAAAGAAAAGAATGCTGAATTGTTTCAAAAGCTGATGAGTAGAGCATGTCCACCCTAGTACATCAGCGCCGTCTTGACTGTCTAAGTCGATTACAGAATTCTAAATTGCCTTTTTCCGCAAGAGATACTCTATGATGAGTTACAACTGCATTCGCGGTACACAGACGTATACAAAAGAGATATAAAAGCTCATTGCATCGAAAACACAAGTTGAGTAAAACCTGCTGTTGACCTCTTGCTTAGGAGGCACTGTGTAAAGCGTCGTACGAAAGCTGATAAATTGGAGACACGGCTCTCACCTACCAATCGCAGAACATGCCGTCAGTTTGATAATGATACCACGCAACCGTGTACTGTCTGTCGCTGTGAGCGGTGCAAAAGAGATTGTGCCGCCAGAATGGGACAGTTTACTCATCCTTAACGGTGTGGAGCAATAAACCATCAAGTGCTTGTGATATACATCGATCCATATCAACCGATCGAGGCCAACAAGAAATATTGCAAATAGATTTATGTACGTTTTTCGGTAATTTGTTTACTTAGACACAAATTTTCTATTGATTTTCAATTTTAAAAACATTGTTCGGTTGAAATTATTTGACATTTTGTCAACTCACATTCACCCGTGTCTTTCTTTGAAGCTAAAAAAATATGTGATGCAGTGAGAAAGTAACAGCTTTAATACCTAAGCATGCAAATTCCAGCTTGTACGTACGAATCATAATCAATAAAACTATTACAGCGCTTGATTACTAAACATTAAACCATCTAAAACTGACGTTTTCTCATGTGTATACGAATCTGATGTGATTGAAATGTCCGTAAACGTAGCCCGCTCTTATCTTCGTTTAAATAAAATCGAAGTTTTCAAGAAATCCGAAGGACATTCCGTATAAATATGCACATCCGCTTGAATAATCGGGTTGAACACCCGTAATATTTCTCGATGAAAACGCTTTGTAAAATGCCAAATTCTCTGAATGGTTTGATATTTCTCCTTTGGGATACGAAAAGCAACAAGAAGGCAGTGGAATCAAGCATAAATCGATATTGAATGGCAAATCAAAAACATATTTGGGCATACTTATTCGAAAAAGAGGTTGATTAACGCCAATGCGAACAAAATTAGCGCATTTCTTCATCGTTTGCACAACTATGCTGATTCAAAATCCTAAACGGTTTGTATGCATTAGGAACACATTTAGAACACCCTAGTATTGGTTGTCAGAAATGTTACTAATCAATCAGATATGCCGATTCAATATACACGCGAAAAGTGTTTGTCGCCATATATCCTGGAAATGCAGAATAGTGAATATATAATTGATGAACATGTGTTTAAACCCTATCTGCATGTGCTTCGGTACATGTGATTAAGATGGTTGTTTGTACAAAACTTGCTTATCATTCTTCCACTATTTTAGGCGCATGCCGTTCCTGATCCTACTGTCTCTACCTGATAAGTGCAGACAGAAATTAGAAACATTTAAACCATTCTTTCTTTTTCATTTATCCACTTTAAATAAGATGTCCTTGGATGATAAAATTATGTTTAATTTTTCTTCTTTTGTCGGTGGTCTATTATAAGTGAGTTTTCTTTTGCCGTTACATCTAATCATGAATTTCTCGAATTTACCGTTTACTTTTCTCCTGAGACGTCATTAATACCATGTTGTTGTGTTGTTGTTGTTGGCCTCCTTCGGTCGACGTTGACCATGGATGTACATCACAATCGCATGAATTTCATGTTTTACAGTTTTTTAAATGACTAAACATTCAGATTTGGGAGAAACAATCTCTCTCGCAGCGCTTGCAACGATAGTCAGAAATCTGTTGTATTGCATCAGTTGCACGCCGGCCGTGATCTGCCTTCAGCGGTCAAAAGCTGTATATGCTCCTCCCTGGCTTGCAGACGACGCTTTACACAATGCCTTCAAAGTGAGCGGTCAAGAGCAAGTTCTTCACAACTAGTCGGGTCAATGCTAAGAGGTTTCATATCTCTTTTGCAAAAATCTTTGTACCGCAAGTGCGGACTGACCAATGTTCGACTTCCTAATTGCAACTCATCATAGAGTAAATCTTTCGGAATACAACTATTTTCCATTCTATAGACATGACCAAGATACCGCAGGCGGCGCTGACCTAATAGGGTTAACATGCTCTGTAGACCAGCTTTTGAAAGCACTTCAGCGTTAGTCACTCTGTCCATCCATGATATTTTCAAGATACGACGGATGCTTCGTAGATAGAAATCATTCAGCTTCCGTTCGTGTCTTGCGTGGGTGGTCCAGGTTTCACTGCCGTGAAGTAAAGCATTTTTGTACACACGCGCTGTATACCATCATCTTTGTCTTTACAGTCAGCTTGCGGTTACCCCAAACACGAGAGTTCAATCGGGAGAAAATGACAGCTGCTCTGCCATTTCGATTATCAAGCTCCGTGTCTAGCGATAGGTTTTTCCGCAATGGTGGAACCAAGATATGTGAAATGATGTACTGGTTCAAGCTGACAGTTTCCAACAGTAATGATTGTTGGCGATACAATCCCTCAACCGAGGACTTCGGTCTTGCTCATACTGATTGTTAGACCAAATTCTTTGCAGTAGGTTCTCTTGAGAGTGAGCAATCAAGGCTGCATCGTCGCCAAACAACGGGTCACGAATTGGCACATTTCGTGCCTCAATTTGTGCTCTCAACCGGTTCAGGTTGGAAAGCTTACCATCACTTTGCGTGCGTATGCAAATACCTACTGTTCTCTTACTAAAAGCGTGCAAAGAAGCAAAGCCAAAAAATACCGAACATCGTGGGGAGCTCGAACACACCTCTTTCACGCCCTCGGCGGATGTAATGCTTACTGATCTGAAACCGTAAAAATTTACTGAGCCTTTTCACTCCTGAGTACGAAATGAGTGTCTGAGCACCTTGTGAGGCAGCCTATCCGATCAAGCATTTTGAAAACCCCCCTGCGACGTAGTCCGAATTTGGCCCCCTTATTAATCATAAAAACAGCGTATAATGGCATACGCTGTTCCCGACACTTTTCTTGAAGTTGTCCCAGGGAGAAGATCATGTCAACGGTTGATCTTCCCTTGCGGAAGCCACATTGAGATTCGGAGTAAATTCTATCAGCTAAAAATTGCAGCCGGATCTGTAAGACTTTAGCGAACAATTTGACTACAACATTCAGAAGGAAGATTTTTCCGTAATTGTTGCAGTCGCCTCTATCTCCTTTATTC
>JACCGJ010013078.1:0-41222 GCA_013407085.1 Atriophallophorus winterbourni
ACTCCACAAATGTTTCGCATTCTTTATTCCGCATACGTGAGACCAGTTTTGGAATATGGTTTGCCAGCCAGATCTGGAATGAATGAACATCACCAATCATATAACCGTTTTCGAGAACCAACCAATCAGGCGTCAAATTAACGATTCTTATGCATGGTATTTCGCATTTGTACTATCCACAACTCACGAGTAGACAGATAATATTATCTTGAACAATCGACACAACCAAGAAGGACGTTAGAATAAACTTCACCGTTGTTTTTTGCAACCCCAGTTTTCTGCCTCGTTAATGAATGTTCATTTACTATTCTTTGAAAGCATCAATTCTATCGGTTTAGTATATCTGCTGAACCCGAACAAACACCATAATTCAGTTGGCAACTACACGATAACTGTTGAATCGAGTTACTTGGCGGAGAGTAAGGTTTACGCGTTGCGGCATGAGAACATCACACAGGGAATGCCGTTCCGAGTGGTTGGGTACGCTAACCTGCTTAAGCCTATCCGACGCAACTTTGCGTTGGCGGTAACAAATAAGATAACCTGCACTAAGAGAAGATAACTGAATGGCCTCAAAATTCGCTATCTTACCACTAAGGCGGTTCATTTTTAAACATTTATGCATGGCCCCCACCATATTGGTGTCAAAAATAGCTTATGGGTTGATAGTTATTGGTTTCGCTGTCTAATTGTCGGCGGATTCCTAATCCTCATGCGCTCAATAAGGATAGCAGCCCGTGTCGAGACGGCACATTAGTGACGTAGCGCTTCTCAGATTAAGACAGGCGGTAGCCGTCGAATGAGATCTGAAAATATCTCACACGGTCGGAACCAGCCCCAGGCGATGAGCTCTACGCCAGTCGATCCATATCTTTTAACCGGTATCTGCTGCTTCCCGTGTTATCATCCATAAATGCGGAATGGAGTGCGCTCTCCATTGGTGCGTTGAGATGTACGTCATGGCAGTTCAATAGGGTGAACTAGCTTTTGCCCATGCAGCAAGTGCTCTCTCTCCATTACATCAGTGAAACCAAAGGAACAGCTACGCTGACACGTTTCTACAACGATGCCATCGCAGTGGTTGGTAGGACGAAGTTGGATAAAACTTCGGACTGCCTAACGGGACTACGGCTCCGGATTTTTCCTCGAGGTTGACTCCTAAAGCCTTTTCTGTGATTGGATGTAGATGTAGATGTTTTAATTAGCAGTAAGACGCTTATATCATATCAAAAGAATTGTTAGGGAATGAAAGAATATCGTAGCAATAACACGAATATCACTTCATATGACATAAATTTGAAACAATACATGTCCATTTTCAAATATTCACTCAGGTACTAGCTGGTTACTAAAGCGCATTTAATCGGTTTAAAAATATCATCAGATAGCGCATTTAATTTTATTTCATGGTTGCAAATTTAGCAACAGAATAACAATTTAAACAGTCCACCACAGTGTTGCGTTGCGTGGTAAATAAACAGACAGATATGGACAATCAAAATCCGTTTACAAATTGAGAGCAGCATAGCTATACGCTCACACGACGAAATAATAAGACCAGACGTACAATGAATGAAATGCTCAAATGTGTAAAGGGATAAATAAACATGAAGATTTTACGAAACACATCTTGCGTCTGAAGAACTGCAGGGCTTCCTTACACTACGATCTCTGTGGAGATGGATTACTCGAAAAAGCGAGCATGAGAAGACTGAAGAGACATGGATTTTTCTTAGTATTATATACCTATTATATTACGTTATTGACCCTCGCTATGGTCAAAATAGTAAGGTCGGAATGGAAAAAAGGAAAACGAACATGACCCAAGGATTTTAGATTTAGCCCACCCAAACCCAATGTCATAAGTAAAAAACTCCTCCGTCTGAAGACAGCCGATTGCACCGTTTCCATCCAAATGAATTAATCAGTAATCAAAAACGTCGTAGTCCGGCTCAAAGCGAGTTTACTGAGCAATTCACACCGAAACCTTATTGTCCATTCGAGCGGTTGGCGACCAATAAGAAGCTCACATCTTTTATCATCCCTGGCACTGACTATTCAGAGGGATCCGGCATCACACTGTTTAACGCCTTATCACACACCTCATGATTCATCAGTGCTTTTGAAGTCCGAATCCAGAGAAGTCGGACCAACAACTTCAGTTTACACCCCGTTATTACTCACTAAAAATACGATTAAGTACATATATGCAAACGCAAATAGACTTATCAACAAATTAATCGTATGTCCGAGATTTGTAATGAAACGGCGCTAGACATAGTTGCAATAACATTAACGTGGTTCCACGACTCGTTGTTTGAAAATGAGCTCTCTTTGACCAGCATGTCTCTATTGCTACGTGACCATTTAGGTGATGGCGGAGAAGCAGCACTCTACTTCAAGGAAGCGTTTATCTGTAGAGCTAAGAACGACCAGACCCTTGATATAACCGACACACTTTGGTGCTCTTTAGTTTTGAAGAAAACTTCTCAAAGTAATAAATTTATACTACGAAGCAGGACTAAAATGTGGCTGTAACAAAGGGCAATAGCATTGGAGTTTCACAAGACTAACAACACAGCTGATTCTAGGGCACAAAGTTATCAGCTTATTTCGAGATGATAAACGAGCTTTCCAATCGCAATTGATTTTTCATATGCAACAGAAACCGAACCCATTTTATAGATTCGTAAACGATAGAACGAATATTAAACCAGGATCGTTGCCCTAAAAACTTGGTCGGCTTACATGGAACCATTAAAACATACCGCATGACCCCGTTGCAGAATTTACGGGGGAGTGTTTGTGCTAAAATCCAACGGAGCATGATTCAGGAACCATCATTTTATTTGAACGACCGCGATTGAATTAGTAGTGATAACTCCAATGGACGTTAAGTAGCGAAGAAAATCGAGTCACTCTATCGTTGTTCCACAAGGATCAGGGATATGTACCAATCGTTCTAGTCTATAAGGAACGATATTAACCAATACCAATGAAAGTAAGATGACAGTTTGCGGACGAGTAAAAGTTGGAGGCATCAGCAATGGCTGATGGATTGGTATTTTGCTATAAGACGGTTTTAATGTTTTGTTACACTGGTCCCCGAAAAAAACCCATTGAATATGCAAAGTAAATGATCATCAGATCGGTCGTGACCTTGGCTCTTTTTATCCACACAAGCGCACGACAAAATCCTGGACCACAGCTTGGAACGAAATGACGTGGGTGTCTGGATTTGCGGTAGTTTGAAAATGGTCCTAACAGATGCGAACCCGTTTTTACAAAAGCGGGCGTTTCGGCTGCTCACATATTAAGTCAGATAGTTGGACGTTTTCCCTCCCGCGGGGTTGTTTTCCTCTCATTATTAACACATAGATACATCCGATTCTAGCCTATGCTACAGAAGCATGGACACCTTAGCTCCAAAATGACGTCTTACTTCTGCATCGCATATATCAGAGAGCCTATAAGTTCGTTAATGTACTCGAAAATACGTCATTCGCCGAGCGAGTCAGACGTCTGTAGCTGAGGACAATTGCACAAAGGATAATGCGAGGTGATCTCTTCCTCGCATACAAAATACTTACTACTGTTTCTCACACCCTGGACATATTATTCCACATTCATACTTCCAGCAACGACCGTGGTCATCGTTACAAGTTGAAAATACTCCATACTCCAAACGGAACTGCAGCAGGTATTTCTATTCGATGCGTGTGTGCTTTGTTTTGAATTCCCTACCTGCCGATTTGATAAGCTCAAACAATTTATCTATGTTAAAATCGAAATTTGACGATTATATGAGAGCTAATTCGTATTTTGCCCCCAACTGTTAATAAACTACCACCGTCCCATTGATTTTTATTTTATTTACACACATATATACAATTGTACCTATAGTTCGACTCTATGGTTATTGTAAAGTTAATTGCTATTTCAACCATAATTCTTGAATCTTGTCCACTTTACCCGTTCTTACAGTTTGCCTCCAATATTTTATGTTCTCGTGTAATTATTTTCGCGCTTGTATAAAAAAATTGTCATTGGACGACAATACATCAAACTAATTTCTATCAACCACCTCGATCTCGTACGAACTTTTCTGAGAAGTAATTCGAAATGACACTTATTGTGATTGTCCGAATATTACTATTTTCATCGCTACTTCCCAAACACGTTACAATTAGGTTTTTAAATCTCGATTTTTATCCATAGACCCAACATAACATTATAGAAATACTTTACGTCCTTAAGCCCATTCTTCTAGAAGATCAAACTAATGACTAATAGGAAAAATTTTTATTAATTTGCATCCGTATTTCCAATGTGCCGTTATCCCCTTTTTAATGACACTTAACGTCGAGTTAAATTTTTCGAATGTTATTAAAAATTTTGACCTGCAACAATGAATATTTTTGTGTGCTTTCGATGTTAATATTGCTAGCAAATTTCGTGAATGCATTTTAGCACCATTAAATTCAGTATTCGGGTTTAAGCACAATTATTCAAACGTAACAATTGTAGACTTCACCAAAATGCTGCAATTATCTAGAGCGAAAGTTCAGTTTCAGGCTGTAATCAGATTATTTTGAGCAAAGACTTTGATTCCCTAAACAGCTTTTATTCTGCTTACTAACAAACTTGTAATGTACGTACATTCAAACGTAAAAGTATAAGTCAATATGTCCTCTGTTGTAGATTCCCACAATTTTCGATTTAATAAATGAAAATAAAAAATTAGAATTAAAACGTAAATCTATATTTGCATGCGTTTCCACACACTGCACGACCGGGATCTTTCTGTTTACACTCGTCAGGCATGAGCAGGATCTGCAGGCCTTGAATAAGTGGAGAAGTTTTAAACAAGTTTGGAAGTTGTAAGCCACTGTTAGATATGGTAGACACTACCTACCTGTTCAATCACATGTTCCCACATGCAAGTGGATAGAGGTACAACATCAAGGCTTTCAACCCAAATCTATGTTTGCAAGCATTACATCACATCCCCCAGGACTGAATGCAAACACCACAGAACCGTTGGTAGTGTCTGAATGTTGAGAACGGATAAATGCAAATATGAGTTTTTGTTTCAAACACTTTGTTTTAACCCATCTTCATGATATGCTTACACAGAATTTAGTTTCAATTTTTTCAACAGACCCATTCAATTCTTACGCGACTCAACAAGTAATTATCAACGATGACTTTTATTATTTTGTTAATTTCAAATAAAACTCATGACCGAATAGTTCAAAATGTACGTGTTTTGATGACGCATATAAATAACAACTCATGATTTCCAGTAATCAAATTCAAAGCGCCTGAGTTGACCACGGACCCCCGCTCATTCTATTGATATATCCGATAAAATGTCAAGCAGATAAGCAGTAGCTGTGCAAGAAATGGTGAGTGGGTTGACATTTCCATAGAATGCGAACATAATTTTAAGCACTAGCTCGAAATAAATTAACACCAACCAATGTAGAACAGGGTTGCAAATTTCAAGGCAACTTTGCCTGCGACTGACGCACACAACTTGTTGATACACAGTGTAAAAATGAGAAGCGTATCAGAGTGATATTCGTGAAATCATGGATGATATACAAAACAACAGCAGGCCATGCTTGATATACCGATAAGAACAATAGCGAACGGACACGAACTCGGCTTTTAAAAGAATTGCATAAGGGCGATATGCAATTTGCCAAGAATAGTCAGAAGAGCTTTATGAGGCGAGGGTTCAGAAGAACCGAATGGCTGCAATCGCCAAACAAATCATATTGAATTTAAAACCGGTGCACATGCGTACTACCTGTTCGTTGGGATTGGTTGATTTGCATACGAATGAGCTTTCTGTGTGTGGTTCTTTATCACTTGAGCAATACACGCTTAACGCTTGCGTTTTGTCTTTTCGGAAACGAGGATGGTCAACAGGCGACACATTCTCCTTGGGGCGTCAATCTTTTTGCAATAAGGGGTTGAACAGGAAAAGAGGTTGACGCGATTAATGTTTGATCGCGTGCACTGGAGGCGCAGGTCGAAAACCGTGTTAGACGGGAACTCTATTTGACCACGTTTGAGCTGTCATACTCATCCCTTTAACCACATAAACACGCAATACATATGTGAAATGCATGGGTTTTAATAAGTTATGGTTTTAATAAGTTATGAATATTCAATCAGTTACTGTGGCTGACAAGGTTCATCTCGGTAAATATAATTATTCGGAATACAATGATTTTTGATATGTAATTCATGGAATGCCGTGCACCTACAATCAGTACAAATTAGATCGAAAATCGGAACTGGTGTGTCGTGATTATCACGAAGGAGCTGATAACAGTTTTAACAATATAAAATTTTACTAGAGATTGTTGCTAGTATTCCTCAAAGCTATTTATTAGGTGCATTTTTCAAAGGACAATGAAAAACTCAAAATATATGTTGCCCACTTGTAAGCACAAAAGGGGAGTCAACGTTGCAAAAAAACCTTTGGACATTTCCAGTTGAATTTTCTTCCAGCAACCAGTGTCGGGGTACGCAAACCTTGATTCGCTGAAGCAGTAGATCGAGCTGGATTGTTTGTGTAAAAGTGGGCAGCAATGCTCCGGTAGCTGCTTTACTAAGAATGAAAAATTGGCCAATTTAAACAAATGCTCATTAAGACAGGTTCACATTTTTATTAATAAATCGAATGCCCACCTCTAATTGCGATTTCCGCAGGGGAACTTTGAGTTTGTACCAAGTCACCCGCGCTGGTTGAACCACAACACCGATGCTATTATGAGTAGCAACATGATTTATTACTTAGCGGATGATAACAAAGTTTTGTAATAAACAAATCTGGCATAGATATTTAAATGATCGAATAATATCAAATGAAGGCGTAAACTTGAATTTGTAAATTAGCATTTACAATATGATGTTTGACTGTTTATCAGTAATACAACGTTGATCCTACTAGCGGCATTGCCGTGACATCAATGATAGAAAAAGTTACAAATATTACAATTATGTGCTGAATTACTAGAGTAATTGCATCCCAGTTAAGCAATTACCAAAAGTACTGCCTGATCGTCCGAACGCCATGGATAGTAATATAATGGATCATTCTATTCGAAATATGTTTATTCGTTATGTTCGGATAATTACGCGAGAGATTCAATTTATTTTGCTTTTTCAAGAATGTTTCCGTTATAATGGTATCATAGGTTTGATTGAAAATCGCTTAAAGCATTCACCTTTCGCATGACGTAGGTCAAATACTTGCTGTTCAAATCTACACTCGTTTCTGACACATATTTGGTGAACAAACGTTCCATTGTACGTCGAAACGAATCTTTTATCTAAAAGGTAATGTGATAAGATAATTTATAGTGAGTTTCTATCAATAAGTGTAAACGACATAAAAAATAATCCTGGTCGAATATTGATCAACCATAATAACATTGGATTTTCATTCATTGAATAACAAAATTGTATGAATTGGGGAATACTCCTCAATAATTAGCTAAATCAGATTATGTTGAGACCACTCGTATGCTCAGCGTGTGATCTCGAGGAAGGCATGAAACGACGCTTGTTTAATACGAATTTGTTAAAACTCACCCGAAGACTACGACGGCGTTAAACGGGTGACCAGCTAGAAGATGATGCGGCCTTAATTATTTGCACATGAAGAGAACAATTATCATTCAACGAAATATACGGACATGTCAGGTGATTCACGATGGAAAGCCGATAAACTCTCTCGCTAACGACCAGAATAGAACATGACAGTTTACTATCGCCAGAAATCTGCCTTATCGTATGAATTTACACATTAGTACCAGATCATCCGACATATTCACAAAGTTGACTGTGACAACTCATCTTGACTACAGAAATCGAGTGTCGCTATCATTTGTGCCAACCATCAGCAATTATCCTTAACCTTAGGTGGGACTCAAAGCCATGTCCGCCATAAATGTTGTCCCACGACTTACAGATTAGACATCTATTCGTCGCATGACAAATCACGATCGATTCTTTATAATTTTGTCCTAGGGCTAGCTCATTTGAGAAGAAACACATATCAACGCAGTATAGAAGAGCAGACCATGTTCGGTCTTACAAGGGATAAACTGTAATCTATCACCAAATGAATTAGATGAGCGTAGATATAATGCGATAGTTGTGGGAAATATTTTGTTTGTCGCCGTTTTTAGTCAAAGGACAGAAGATGAATAAAATAAATAAAAATATGCTTTAATAGTTTGAAGGAATTTTTTAGCTAATCAAAATATGGGAGAAACGGTAAAGTTCAATGGGGAAATTTGAGATTGCCAGTCACATTTAGATCCAAAACAACTTGGGTTTCATCTACACCGTTGTGATGAATGTTGACGAAACGTCAGGCTGCATGATTTTTAAAATCCTTATGAACCAGTTTTCTTTCACATTTTTCTGAGCGGCGCCGTAAATCCCCCATTTTTAAAATGAAAAATTGTACAGTATTTAAAGCGTGTGGAGCATCAAACATCCTTCGATTACATAAAATCATGATAACAAGTGTAAAAACAAAAGAGTTACATAATATTCATTTGCATGCTTTTCCGTCATTCACACTCACGACCGGTTTCGTGCTGTTTGCACTCATCAGGTAGGGACAGCAAGATCAGGATCCGCATGCGCTTGAAACAGTGGAAGAATGGTAAACAAGGAGCGCTCGTATGCCACTGTTGAATAAGGCTGGTACGACCAACCTGTTCAAAGCATGTGTCCAAACACATGTTAAATGGGGTTAAACCCATAACCATGAAACAAAATATTCATTTGTATGCTTTTCCGTCATTCACACCCCACGACCGGTTACACAACCGGAGTTACATGTTGATTGGAAAGAATAAAAATAAGTGCAAAATTTATTTTCAGCACAGCCGAATTAAAGGCCACGCTATAAGGTATGGAACGACAAATTAACAGTCGTGTGCAAGATTTTCGAATCCAGAATAGGATATGTAATGCTTACAAATATGAATAGAAGCGATACTTGATTTCGGTGCTTCAATATCAACATTGCTGATATTCTGAAGGAATTGCTACTGATGAGTAGTGTAAAATTCTTTAAATTACATTACATTGCATTAACACCAGCCCTTGTACACTTGTACTAAAAAGCAGAAAGATCTGGATTTTCATGATAATGTCGGTCTTTTGTGGCACATAGAGCAAATTACACAGTCTAAAATCACAAGACCATCTCGTGAATCATAGAAGCACGATTTGTGAATTAAAAAATATAAACAGACTTTCTGTGATGACGTAGCGTTTAAGAGCGACTTCTGCATCTACGTGAAACATTTCTGGAAAACTTTACTGTTGATTTTACATATGAAGATGCAATTAATTAAGCGAAGATGGATTAATTAAGCGAAATGTTCCGCTAACTTAACGATGTAGCAGTCATGACGGAAAAATCGATGTTTATGTCATGTACACGTTCCCAAAATCTACCATGTGCTACCAAAATTTCTATCAAAATTTTACTTGATTCATGTCAGTTATTCTTTTCAAAAATATAAAACGAATACCAAAATTTCTCACCAGTTTCGAGTCGGATAAATAAATGATCAACATCACCACTTGCGCCAGGAACAAACAAATCAGAACGATAAAGTACTGGGGAGGGAAATGAAAGAAACCATTCAATTCTTAATAAATCAACAGATGGAATTCGAATTACAAAACAAAGCGCCAATTTAGTTGGGTTACAAGAATGGAATCGATTTTGCTTCAATGGGTAGCAAGATTTTGGTTTAAGTTAGTGGTATATATAATCTGGGCGGGTCTGAAGCTAACATTCGTTTGCTGAGTCTTTATACACCGTTGAACGTGATTTATCAGTCTGTGTTGGCTCTACTTGCACATCAATTTTCAACATTCTATAGTTGTTATTGAGCTTAATGCTTTTTATACCATTAAACCTATTAACTGACCATGAATCACGGAAACTTAATTGGTTGAAATGAGAAACATATACACATCCGTTGCCTTAGCCTGTAATTTAAATTCAATAGAATTTTAACATGAAAATTGGGCGAAGAAAAATGCAAATCAGTCCGTCTTAAAAGTTGATGAGTGTACAATGATTATTGCACTCATCATGAGTTTGATTTCAAATTGATTAACACATTTATCTGCATTTTCTCACGAATAGCCTCGAGTTATGTAATACATTTCGCTTTTATTTTGAACCAAATCTTGTTATTGCTCTAATTCGCCCAAACTTACACTGAACTCATTAAATGGGCTGTTGGCACACAACAAGCACTTCCATCATGCACACACTCCACGACCGATTTTGTGCTGTTTGCACTCATCAGATAAGGACAATAGGATCGGGAACCGCATGCCTTGAAACGGTAGAAGAATGGAGAAAAGTGGCGCTTATATGCCACTGTTGCGTAATATGAATTTTTTGGTTGAAGCTCATGGGTCTAACCTAATCAGCATATGTTTGCACATGCGATTAAACAAGTTGATCGCCCCAGCCTTAATCCATAGCGGTTTTAAAGTTAGAATTTCGTAGAACCAAGTCAAATTTAAATTTCTCGGTTTTGGATGTTTATCAACGTCAAAGTTTACAAATGCCTTTATCTCATTTGAACTAATTATTCCATAGTAATGTGTTGCTCACATACCCATCCCTTACACACCACTACTGGTTTCTGGCTGTTTACCATCGTCAGGTGGAGACAGTAAGATCAGGTTCAGTGAGCCTTGAAACAGTGGATTAAAGGTAACAAGGTTGTATGCCAAATGTTATATAGGGTTCGTACAACGAACCACGATGTTCAGACACAGAATCACAAAGTGATCCTTGGTCAAAGCACTCAAGGTGCTTATGGATGACCAAAGTAATGTGTTTCTCACATCCCCATCCCTTACACACCACTACCGGTTTCTGGCTGTTTGCCGTCAGGATACCGAGGTCATCAAACTACAAAGGCGATGGACCACTCCCTTCAAAACTCACTTTCCTAACTTCTGCTATGTCAGCCTTTGTCAGACAAAATTAGAAAATACACATGAAAAATATCCCAAATGACCTCAGACCCAGCATACCGAAGGCTGCCTCCGAAACACAAGCTGCAGCAACGACGTGCAAAGACACAGACAGACTAAACTCGGATGTTGTTTCAAAAAACTGCAAAACAAAATCGCCGAATTATCCCATTTTGACGCTCAGTTTTCTGCTGACATCATTGCTGTTACCGAATCATGGTTTTACGATCAAATGAACGTTTGCGAGATAGCACTTCCCAACATGATCCTACTTCGACGAGACCGTTCAAGATCAGGTAAAGGAGTTGCTTCGTATTATAACGAACGTCTTCAATGCACAGCTGTACCGGACACAAGGTTTGAGCTAGAGGACACCATGTGGTGTAGAGTCGCTTGGAAACTGGAGAGAACTGTATACTTGGTGTGATCTACCGCTCGTCCAACTCTTCCGATGCCCACAATGAAACGTTGTTACAAATGATGCGCAGCGCTGGAGACCTTAGAGGATGCCTATTGTTAATAATGGGTGATTTCAACCTCCCACATCTCTACACCAAAAGTGTGCATACTCAGCAATCCTTTGAGTACAAATTCCGTGAGATAATCACTTTCACTCCCCTATACAACCATGTCCATTCATTCACTCGACAAAGGGCCTCAATGAATCATCAATTCTAGATCTGGTTTTAACCTCCGAAGCAACAGCAGTGGAGTCAGTGCAGTATCATAGTCCTTTGGGGCTAAGTGACCATCTTGTGTTGTCCTTCGAATTCGTGTGCAACGCCCGAAGGGCGTCGGGCGACGTTAAGTTCATCAGGAGAGTCGATTACTTCGGCCTTCGCGGTGCCATTACGATTATGGAGGAAAACATCTCGATCTTACGAATGCAGATACTCATTGTTCTAGTCTGTTAAGTTATATCGGTACAAAACTAGACGAAAATTCTACCTGTGTTCCCAAAAGGAAATCAAGAACATTTTGCTTCAAACTCCGAAGCCGCACTCGGAAGTGGATAGCCATGCGAAATTCCGCATGGGCTGCACACAAAATAACACGAACAGACGCATCTTGGGAACACTTTCGTAGTTTTCGTAACAAGGTGACGTCCTTATTCGAGAAGACAAGCAATATCACCATTTTAAGCTGATCGACCAGATGGAACGACATCCTAAGTTGCTGTACACCATCGTAAACACCGCGACCAAGGTTAAACCAGGTGTATTTCCTATCCAGACAGAGAACGGACTGACTGATAATGTCAAGGATACAGCTGATGCCCTAATATCATTTTATGCGCAAGTATTTTGTCCAAAGAACGTGTCAACGCTGACGTCTTTGCCACACCCACTACAAGTCGAATGCCTTAGCAACATCGAGGTAAATCCTACGGTTGTGCGAAAGCATTTACGCGGCTGAACGTTCGCAAATCACCAGGAGAGGATGGAATAACACCCGCTGTTCTGAAGTCATGCGAGCTGGAGCTTTGTGGCCCACTATGTGGTCTATTCAGGCACTCATTGAATACGGGAACCGTACCAACTCAATGGAAAACCGGTGTTATCACACCAATCTACAAAGGGGGCAGTCGTTCTGATCCGGCAAATTACCGCCCCGTGACGCTTCTTTCAGCGGTTTCTAAAATTTTGGAACGCTGGTGTGTGAACGACTTGTTGAACATCTCGAGAACCATCAGCTAATAACTTTCACACAACACGGATTTAGGAAAACATATTCATGCCTGTCTAACTTGCTCACGACTCTAAATGACTGGACGCAAGCACTAGACCAAGGGGGTTCCGTCCATGCCGGTTACTTAGATATATCTAAAGCATTCGACAGAGTGAATCACTTCTTACTGCTTCAGAAACTGCAGAATGTTGGCGTCATCGGAAACCTACTAACATGGTTCACAAGTTACCTGTCTGGACGCAAAGTAAAAGTCAGAATAGATGGTGAAACTTCTCGAACAATTGATGCCACGAGCGGAGTCCCTCAGGGTTCGGTTCTCGGTCCGATACTGTTTCTCATATTTATAAAAGATCTACCGAACTTACTAGCATGTAAGCTTGTTTTATTCGCAGACGATGTAAAAATCTGGACGGAGGTCAACTCTATCGAGGACTGTCAAGTTCTGCAAGGAGATTTGAATGAGCTGCACCAGTGGTCAATTCAAAACAAACTGCTATTTAATTTCCGCAAGTACAAAATGTTGCAAGTCGGAAAACCCTTTCCCTTTACCTATACACTTGGCAGCCACCCGCTTGAATGGAGTACATAGCAAAAAGATCTCGAAATCTGGGTGTCTGGCACTTTGAAGACCAGCCTACTGTGCGAAGCCGTCTACAAGCATGCGTACAGCTTGCTCGGTTTACTGAAACGCATTTTCGGATGTTTCCCACCACACTCACTCGCGAAATTACTGAACACTTACATACATCCTGTCGTTTACTACGCTGTACAAGCTTGGACGTCATGGATGGAAAAAAACATCCCGCTCCTCGAACGAATTTATCCCAAGGCAACCAAAATGGTTACCGGATTGAATAACTTACCCATTGAGAAGCGACCGACCAGACTTGGACTGTGCAGCCTCGAGCGGAGACGTACGCTACACGACCTCACTCTGACATATCGAATCATCTACGCAAAATCCCACCCTCTCAATCACCTCTTCAAGTTTGGTTCGGTTGTCCCCACCTGCAGCCACCCTTTGACCCTTCAAATCCCACACTCACGATTGAATTGTCGTCGTCACTTCTTCGCTGTTCGTGTATGCTTCTTGTGGAATAGCTTGCCGACAGATATTGTTACCTCAGCGAACAAGCACATCTCTAAACAAAGGTTACGAAACCCTATGTTGAGAACTACTGCGTTGGCCCCTACCTATTGATGTCTATATTTTTGAACGCACGGAACTACCGTATATCCAAAGATTATTGTCCCTCAGTCTGTGTCGCCATTGGGGATTATTTTTGCTCCACCTATGAGGAACATGGATATGATCATACAAGTAACGATTTTTTTTAAAAATTTTTATACGTATATCCTATGGTAATGTACAGCAATTTGCTTTTTTAACCATAAATCTTGAATCTTGAATCTTGAATCTTGTCAGGTGGAGACAGTAAGATCAGGTTCAGTGAGCCTTGAAACAGTGCTTTGACCAAGAATCACTTTAATTATTCCATAGTTTTGCATCTATTATACTTAATCATAAGAACTTTCGTGATCATTTCGGAGTTCTAATCATGAAATTCTGCTTTTCAAAAATAACTGGACTTACATCCTCAGCAACGCATTGTAGAAATTCAAACAGTGATATTGATTCTTGAACTGCTCAGTAAGCAAACAAATCCCGTTTTTACTACTCATGTTATTCGTATTTCCTATATTATCCCGTGTTTTTTGTAAAGCTATATGCCTTTATGACCATTGGATTGAATTAAGTAATCAAAATTCACGTTCACGATTACACTTAAGCTTTGGTCCTGTTAAAATCAACCCGGATATTTCTAAGCTAGAACTCAAACCGAAATTTTGCGTGCTTCATTAGATTTAATTGAAATAATTCGAGTATACTTGCGCTAAATTTGTTAGAACTGAATGTCATTTATTTCTTACCAGCTTATCGAACCAAATATGATTCAAGAGTGCAGTCACCAAGCCGTATATGCAGGCAACAGCAGCCACGCAGGAACCGTACACAATCCATTTCGTAATGTAGCCTTAAAGAATTTAAAAGCATAGTGGTTAGTATTCTCACGGGTACTAGACTTACTGCCTCCACTTGATGATTGTTATTGTTGTTGACCTCCTTCTGTCGATTTCGACCATGAATATATATCGCAAGCACATGATGGTTTCGTGTTCGGCAGCTTCCAGAATGAATAAACAGTCCGATTCGGAAGAAACGATATCTCATGCACCGCTCACATCGATATCCAGTACTCGCTTGCTCGGCGTAAGTTGCACGCCGTCTGCGTGACGTACAGCAGAGAAAATATGTATCTGCCCTTCCCCAGCTTCGACATGACGCATTGCACAGTGCTTTCAAAGTGAGCGGTCGAGAGCAAGCTTTTCTCAATTCTTAGGGTCAACGTAGAGAGCTTTCATATCGCTTTTACAAACGTCTTTCTACTGCAAGTGCGGTCTGTCCAATGGTCGACTTCCTGATTTCAACTCACCTTAGAGTAATTGTATCAGAATACGACAATTTTGATGATGGTAAACAGTAAGAAACCGCCTGTGATGTGTAAGTGCGGGGTATGTGAACATCACAATACATTCGTTGTTTACAAACATTTTACTCGATTGTCCGGGTTTTACTCTGTGCTACCGTACTCGATTTTCATTGTTAGTTGAAATAACCCTATTTAACAGTGGCTTCAATATCTTAAGTTGCTTACCATTTCTCCTCTGGTTTGAGGCTCATTATATAAAAACGTCATACTGACGACCATCAACCATCAACGGTTAGCGTAATTTTGAGTACTTCGAACGTGAAAAACATAATACATACTTGTCAGTTGCTTTTTATTAAACATGTAACCTCTTAGTTACACACCACTACAAATATGTTCGGTTTTGCAGTAATCTGGTAGAGATAATGTTATTAGTGCAATGGATGTTCTAGACTTCGGGCTGTTTCTTCGAATTTATTTGTGATTTTCAAAAAGTGACATTGTAATAAATATGCTCATTTGCATGTGTTTTCATCACACACACCCCACGACTGGTTTTATGCTGTTTGCACTAATCAGGTGGGGACAGTAACATCAGGATCCATATGTGCTTGAAACATTAAAGAATGGAAAAAGTGGCTCATGTATGTCACTGCTGGACAAGGCTGGTACGTGCAAACAGCACGTGTGTGGGTGTGCTACGGAATTGCATGCAAATGAGCTTTTTCGTTCATGGTCATGGGTTCAATCCTTGTTTACATGAGTTTGGGGTCATGTGATTGAACTGGTTGGTTGTATCATCCTCATACAACAGTAGCTTACAAGCGCAACCTTTTTCGACATTATAACAACTTTCACACTCCGTTCGATAACCTCGTATTAATCTTGGACTGCAGTGGAGAGGTTTTGTATAGTAGATCAAGTCATTCATCATTCAACCAGCGATTTATCCTTTACTACTGTCACGTGCTCTGAGCGGTTTATCACATGGGATCGATGAAGGCGATCGAAACCTACTTAAGCGCTTCACACCGCTACAACGAAATCTAACTTAACATATCACCGAATTTACTCTTCTCGTGCAAGGAAATTTGAGTGACATCTGTTAGAACAGTTTTTGGTTTTCAAATTTTTGAAATTTCTTTGCATTATGTATACACAATCGGTCCCAACCATATTCCAATCGATTACTCTTACCGTGTTAAGCTTTACCGAATTGGGTGTCGTTCATCGAGTCGGCAAATTCCGACCAGTCCTATGAAACCAGGTACATCTCAAAACACTCTCAAAATCGACCTTTTAAATCATGTTCAGTTTCATCACATTAAAAGAAACAGATCATTTCATCTGCTGGAAATTAGACAAAACATTCCACAGAAATGTTTCCTGAAATGTTCGCCAATCTCGTTTTGATCAATTCTTAGAGGAAGCGAGCATGAGAAGAATGAAAAAAGTATGCAAAAGCTATCCCGAACATACTCAGAGTGTCAAGGATCGCCTTTTCACCGTCCATCGCATCCACGTAATTCTCATCATCATATCTGATTTTGAAAGCGACTGATTCGAGCCAGATCTCCGGTTTGGCAAGGAACACCCCGCCAATGATTATGGTACACAAAAACACACCCTAAAGTTGAGGAAAATAAGGTAAGCGTAGTGATTCATTGTAATGCAAAATTACCGGTGGCCTAATTTTAGATTTATATTTATTTCTATTATTATATTTATTTATTTATTTATATTTATTTATTCTTCTCGTCTATCAGACCTTATCTACCTTACAAAATATTCTATACCCCAAACCATCATTTACAGGATTTGTTCGCGCGAAAGGATACGAGAAATTATCTGGCACACGAATATGTGCTGGTGGTACCCCATTCCTGTCTGCACTGTAGAATAAATTTTTATTCGATCCATGTCTGTTTAAATTTGAACAGTTTACCTCCTACAGTTGTTCACTCCACTAGCTTGCATGACTTTAAAAGGAAATTAGACGAAATTTCATTGAATTAATCGTTTCCCGAACACATATATACTGCTTAATCTACTTCCTTATCTTGTTTATACACTTAAATTTCAATTTTTACCATCCTATGGTTGTTGTTGAGCTTGCTGCTTTTTAGACCGTTAGATAGTTTGAATTACCTTGAATAAAATAGTTAACATGACCAAAACAAATAACATTGATTTTCGGAACAAATAACTCCAGTTATTTCGATTTTTCGCTACTCTTCATAACGTTATCCTTTCCACAACATCGATAGTATCGATTATATGCCACGAGGTGCGTATTGTGTGGCTTATATTCTGAAAACTTCAGTTGGTGCCAAAACTGTCTGGGTTGTTCGTCAAAAGCACGACAAAATGAAGTCAAACTATGTATTCTTTCTTCATTTGTCTTTAAACACTCAGTGAAAAATTACTACTTCAACTGATAAAAATATTGTCTACCCTACGCTCAAATCTTTTTTGAATTATGTGATACTCCAAAACGAAATATTTTGAACGGACTCCTTAACTCAGCAAACAACTTTTATGAAATAGTATTTTAGGTCGATTTTTTCTGTGGTTATTTGAACTATGAATGATTTTCTACAAGGAACCACAAACGACCAGAAAACTGCGTTGTTCACAGCGCGAAAGTTCATCCAGAATTGTTTTTATTGAAAAACAACGAGCTTCATTTTTCATCTTTATTTTGTAGTCTCGGGGTTTTAAATTGAATAACTCGCGAATTCTGACCAGTTTGTTTAGCGTAGGATAGAGGTTTCCACATTATTGTGCATATGATATTCCGGCAAAATTTATTCAATAAATTTCGATATCTAAACTTCAAGTAAGCTACGTGCACACATAAAGAAGTCACATGGAGCAGGTATGCTCAGCTTGCAGGAATCATGCGGGTTTTTTCCAATTAATGAACAGCGTTACTTTATCAGTAGTGGCATGCAAGGAAGGATAAAATGCAAGCAGTCTCAAACTTACTTTTTAATTTTAGCGTAACTTGCTGTGCTTCAACAGTCATCCTCAACTTTCACTTTGAGATACGCAGTTGAGGTACTTAGTAGATGTGCAGTACCCAGAAACAACTCTTCAAATCCGCTCTTGGCTGCTTTAGATGAAATTACTACCTAGTAAGAAGAGAGATGCCTATATTTGTTGTTGTTGTTGGCCTCCTTCAGTCGATGTCGACCATGGATGCACATCACAATCGCGTGGATGTTCAAGATTTCAAGCTTTTGGAAAGACTAAACGGTCCGATTCGGGAGGAACAATCTCTCCCGCAGCGCTGGCAACGAAAGTCAGAACTCGGTTGTATTGCGTCAGTTGCACGCCAGCGTCGTGATCTGCGTTCAGCAGCAACGAGCTTTATCTGCTCCTCCCATCGTGCGACGACGGCTTTACACAGTGCATCCAATCTAGCGGTTCAAGCGCCAGTTCTTCCCAATCGCCGGGTCATATGCCCAAGAGCTTTATTATTCTCCTTTTACAAACGTCTTTGTACCGCAAGTGCGGTCTGCCCAATGGTCGACTTCCTAGTTGCAACTTACCATAGAGTAAATCTTTCGGAATACGACCATTTTCCATTCTATAGACATGATCAAGCCAGCGCAGGCGGCGCTGTCGCAATAGAGTGAACATGCTCGGTAGACCAGCTTTTGAAAGCACTTCAGCATTAGTCACTCTGTCCATCCACGATATGTTCAGATAACACGGTGCTTCGTAGATGGAAAGCAATTCAGCTTCCGTTCGTGTCTTGCGTGGGTGGTCGAGGTTTCACTGCCGTACAGTAAAGCATTTAGTTCGCAAGCGCTGTATACCATGATCTTTGTCTTTACGGTTATCCCAAACACGAGAGTTCAAACGGGACAGAATGACAGCTGCTCTGCCAATCCGCTTATCAATCTCCGTGTCTAGCGAGGGGTTATCCGAAATGGTAATATGGTATACAATGTTATATTTGTGAGCATCGTTATGCGTCCATGAGCGGTCAATCAGTGATCTCTCATTGTCTTGAATGTCAACATCCTCGATCGAACGGTTTATGATTACACACATTTCGACATTCAATTTATGATATATATAAATAGAAGAACATTGCTGTAATTGTTTTTTTCACAAAACTAGAACTTTTCAGTAAAAAATTAATAACTTAAACAAAGTTTGAACATTGAAACTCCTTTGGGTAAAGCTGCAGCTCAACATTTTGAACATTTAGGTGAATCGAATATGTTTTACATCACATGAATTATGCCTTCAAAAGAAAATCTCATTGGGAAACAAAATAAGGTTTGGTGGCCACCGTTTTGTTGAACCTCTTGATAATTTGAGTAATCAAGTGCACAGATGAATAAAGCCATTTGCAGTTCATGATAGTGAAATCTACAAGAAATCGGTCAAAGTGATAATGTGAAACTTGTTCATATTGTTGAGGTTCGAAACGCATTAGCGATAACTGCTAATCACGATATTTCGAATGATCTACAGAAGCGCCGAAAAGATCGACGACCTCCATTGCGAACTCGTAATAGTTCAGGTTTCGGAAAGAAGGCACGGTCCGAGTGACATCTTTGAAAGTATGAGAGGATCGACAACGTCAGCCGCAATCGAACGTTATGCAATTCTTTGATGTCGGTCAAATGAGCCCTGAGTAGAGATACCTTGAATTGTACCACTTGTCACGAAATCGACTAAGAAATCAAATCAACGAGTCCGGTTGACCTCAGGGATGAATCTGGCGCAATGTTCAAATGGCTGTGAAACGCGCAGGGTTAACGTGGTTTTTTGATGGACCAATGAAACCAAAATGCAATAAGTGGCCAGATGTTCGCCAGCTGCCACTCGTCGACCTGAAATGATCTGGCGTACTTATTTCCGGCCTCTCTCCCCACTGTATACAATATGACCTCATTGAAGGTGTCTGACTGTGGTTCGACTATGTTAACTGTACTAGAACCGGTCATCTCACTATACTGAACAAATCCAGGCCGTTAGCGTAGATGTTTGTCATTATCGCATGTTAAGGTTACACAACTAAATTATAATTCCAAGCGCGACAGACAGACAGACAGGAGAGTGGGTCTATCTAAATAATCTTCTAATCATATCATTTAATCAGGGTATGAACAATATTTCATAATTTGTCTAAGCTTTGGCATCATGTGAAAATTTGAGATTTAGCATGGGTAACGACCATCAGTGAAATAGCTGAATTGTTTAAAAATGCAACAAAATATTCAGTTGCATGCTTTTCCGTCATTCACACCCCACGACCGGTTTCCTGCTGTTTGCACTCATCAGGTAGGGATAGTAAGATCAGTATCCGCATGCGCTTGTTTAAAAATGCCTTTTATGATTTTGGTTTCGTAGTAAACATATTAAACTTCTTTCACAAGTGGTTGTTTATCACGATTCGAATAAATACTCACAAGAAAGAATACATTGATTGTGAAAATACACTTTTTCGAAATTGATTCGCAATCCGGCATGAATTACGTAGAAGTTTGTCTGTGAATATTTGAATAACCACGATAAATGTGATAATTATTCAAAATCTTAAATTAGAAAAACATTCGAAATTTCAAAATGGATCTAACTAACATATCCAAAGGTAAAGAGTTTTCCCAGATAAACAAAGAATACTATTAGCTTTTAAGCTAACAAATAGTTAAGTTCGTCCATTTCGACACGAAGAATGTAGAGGGTGTTTATCTTAAAGAATTCTTGAAAATTGATCCCGAATTGCGGGGGCGTTTGGATTGCAGATGACCGAAGTCGTGTCACAAAAATGAGTTAATTATAAAGATTAATGCACCATAATCCAAAATCTAAATAAATCGAATTCCGTGATACGTTTCTGTGGAAACTAAATCCAAATAATTTCATTTATTTTCTTTATAGTTAGCGTGATTCGGAAATTATACCCGTTTATCATATGATGTATAAGTCTATCAACAAGGGCAGGTCGCTCGAATAATAAACGTGTGTTCTTAAATTCGAAGTGAATTATTTATGCAGATATCATTCATCAATGACTCTAAATCCTAAATAGCTGTAACATTTGTTATTTGGCGTGATGCAAGGCACCTGTGGCAGTGATACGGAGGTTAGTATTTTACAGTCCATACGCCATTGCTAGTGGGTGTAATACAAATGACATGACAATTTCGCTAAATTTTATCTTTGCTGATATGTTTGAAATTGTTTTCGATAAAGATGGTAGAAAATGTAAATCTCGTGATGCTTAATTCGGAAAAGATGCTTCCACCTACGTGCTTGGAATTAGCCTTTCTATCAGATTCTTGAATGGCAAGACATGCTAAAATAACTGAACATTACTGTAAATGTAAAGTGATGACACAGTCAATTTAATTGAACAATCTACGGCATATATAGCGAAAACGGCAAATACCATGACATTATTGCCTCAAGAAATCACAAACCATTAACAGCACCGAATGACGGAATGTTTCTACTCATAATCATTTTGTTCTGACACGTTTTACTCGCGCGTATAAAGACACCTTTAGATGAATCACAAATATTAAAATGACATTTGGATTTAATCCGTGATGCTTTTTATTCACACATGTTGTGTGACTTTAATGTAACACGCACGTGAATATCCTAAATTGACAAACGTCATATCCGTTTCTTCATAGTCGGTACTAGCGAAAATTGATGTGAATTTGAGTTAAATTTGAATCTACTTTAAATAGCATGGTTTAAAATGCCATACAATATGAGTGGGGTCCGACCAAATTAATCGAAAGACAAACTAACTTACACTATGTGACCGAAACAATCTCAATGTGAGTTTTTTGAGTTTAAATAAATGTGTGTTTATGGCTTCGTGCCAT
Organism: Atriophallophorus winterbourni; assembly: GCA_013407085.1. Taxonomy (NCBI): domain Eukaryota; kingdom Metazoa; phylum Platyhelminthes; class Trematoda; order Plagiorchiida; family Microphallidae; genus Atriophallophorus; species Atriophallophorus winterbourni. The sequence goes on from JACCGJ010013078.1 coordinate 22,094, forward strand.
TGGATAGAATTTTGGTGAACATTGTAAAAAAATAGAACTCAACTCATGCTTTTATGTCAACTGATGTCAAACGTTACTCTATTCCAAGAGATAGATTCGTATGGTTGTTTTACTCGAATAACCCATTCCTAATGTTTGGACAGCTTTGAATACCTTTAAATAATCATGATTCATGAAGATGTGTACTAGTAAATAACGAAATGTTATTGTCGTTTTATATGATAACATCTCATTCCGTTAATAAAGCAATCGAATATCCTTGACATGTGCTGCTAGCTTAATGAGATAATTGATTTTCTTTGATGCAAAACGACTTAACAGATTGCAAGGAGACCTTAACTACGCTCTAAACAACTCTAATCGGTTAGACTGTAAAAACACTTGGAGTGCAGTTTAAAATTTCACCTGGAACCAGCATTGGCATTCGTGATAACCTTCAAGTAATTTACTTCCAAATCCATGAAAAGAGCATTTTCAAACCCAAATAATTCCATGTAATCTAATATCTATTCGAGGTAAATATTCACCATGACTTAATGCATAAGTTAACTCAATTTTTGCAACAATTGTGTCCAAAGTTAGTTCGATAGCTCATGTGCATAACCATGAATCGTTTATTGGGGTGACATCATACGTCTAAAAACTATTTAGAAAAACGTCAATTATTTATTGTAGCTAAGCCATCACACGATGGACCCATCAATCATCATAAGAATTCCCATGTGAATCTTAAATTGCTTTTATCTGCTCCAAAACATGTCATATCGCTTTAGATATCTGTCTGCATTTTGTATAAAATTACACAATCTTTGACACGTACCTAACATATCTGCTTAAATATCCATCATCCAACACTCTTATCCACAAACGCACAATGCCTGACATAAAAGTTACCCGAATTAATCGAGCTTTATGAAAAATATTCGCCACTCGTGATAACCGTAAAGGAAACCTGGTCCAATCAGCGATATTCTGCGGAGAAAATTTCCATTCCAAACATGTTTCTTTTCCGCTGTGATCGTATGGACCTTGGAGGAGGAGGTGTTACTATTTACTGTGATCAACACCTCACGTTCACAGAAATCTGACAAGATTTTTGTTACTGGAACACACACTGTGGTGTTTACCTGAATTCGCAACGGATGAAAACTGTGTTTTTGTAGTCTCATATAATGCGCCCATGCAATATTCTCATCACTCTGATCTTTTCAACCTGTCTCTTAGTTGTAGCAAGAACTTATTGGCAGAATAATTGGATTAACTACTCATATGCACAAAGGCGAGAACCGATCCGGTGTGTCTAAGTACAGACCAGTCGAATTGTTTCCAGCTGTCTCTAAACTTCTCTAACGATTTGCAGCTGATGAACTTATCAAACATTAGGAACAAAATAAGGTTCTCGACATCGCACAGCACGGATTCAGGACAAAGCACTCCTGTCTCACCAACCTACTCATAACGTTTGATAACTGGAGTCGAGCCTTGGATAATGGATACCATATCCATACTTGTTACTTGGATATGTCTAAAGCCCTTGATCGTGTTAACCACAACATATTGCTACAAAAATTTGAGCAGCTCAGAATTGGTGCCAGATTATTAGCCTGGGTACAGGATTACTTGGAAGGTAGAGTCATCTGGGCTAGAGTGGATGGGGCACTATTCAGCCCAGTAGAATTTACAAGTGGCTTACCTCAACGCTCAGTCTTGGGGCCGATACTCTTTCTGGTGTACGCGAACGATATACCTGGAATCGTACGCAGTGAAGTGATTTTATTTGTGGATGACATCAAACTCTGGACTAGAGTGCGCATCATGGAAGATTGCTAACCTCTACTCGAAGATCCTTATGCTCTTCATACGTGGTCATCAAGAAATCGTTTACTATTCAAAATCCAAACGTCGGTAAATCTTTCGAATTCACTTACTTTATGGGATCTTAGCAACTTTCATGTGTTACGCAAGAGAAAGACCTGGGTGCGTGGATCAGCAGTAAACTGAAGTCTTCACGTCAGTGTTCTATGGTACATACAAAGTCCTCCCAAATCGTTGCACTGCTTAGAAAGATCTTCTACAGTTTAACAATGCAGATACTCCCACGGATAATTAACACTTATATCCGGCCAACAATGGAGTACGCTGTTCAAGCATGGTCCCCACGGTTACTAAAGGACATAGAAGAAGAAGAGAAAGAATAAAATAGCTTTATTTTTCAATACATTTTCAACTATTAATTATTTAACTACACCAATTTCCAGAGTACAACGTGAGAACAGATGATAAAATTTATATTTTTATGGAAAATTTTGAATTGCCCTTCAAATCCAAAACACCTTCACATTTGTCGACCAGCGACATCAAACGTTGTGATGGTAATCGACGAAATTTTAGCCAGCGAGATTTTTTTCCAATCGTGCTTTTTCAGTATGTATTCGAAATATAAAAAGTGCATCGCATTTAAATCGTGCGAGGCGTATCATATTCTAGGTTTATATAAAAACACGTTTTAAAAAATTTAACAATAAATCAGATACGTAATGATAGAAAAAAGAAAAAATGTGTGGAAAATTAATTTTAAGAACGGCCGATTTAAAGTCCGCTGCAACGCGTATACCACTGCGCTACCAAACTGGTGACCGGACTATACAGCAGGCGAGGAGAGGATTGCAACTCCGAACCTATTTGACTTTTCTTACCGCCGTGTCAGGGATGGTTTGATCTCGTAATTTCAACAATCTGCATACTGTGAATAACCCACTTGAACATCTGTTTATTCGGCAAGAAGCAAGTGGTAGCAGATCGCATGCCTACAAATTAATTATCCAACGCTCTAGCTCAAATTGTCGAAGGTTCTTCTTTGCTGTCTGAGTTGGTTTTATTTGCAACTCACTGCCCCCACATATCATTTGTGCATCAAGCCCGAACAGGCTCAACGTTGAACTTGACAAGTATATGTTGACCAAATCCAACCTCGCACCCCAGTAGATAAGCTGATTTTTATAATGAAGAAATATTTTTTTATTTTTATGCATTCCCGATATTTTTAATCTGTGGGTACTGTAAATTATTTTTCAATACCATTAAAACTTTGGATTACTTTGAACGTGGAAACACAGCGTCAGCAATGAAAATCTAGCAGAAGACAAATTTTTTTTAAATACAAAGTTGTGTAGAGTAGTGAAATGAATAACGAAACACCAGCTACAGATTTTCCTCGAGGCCCAATCCTAGGAGCATATCCTGAAAACCATTCCGACAATGACAACCTTGGAATCAACTTTCAATTCAATATTTCAAACCACTCATCTTAATAGTCATATCACAACGAACGTCGTGACTGTCAGTTTCGATATTTAGCTCATCAATAGTGATGAGCGAGTCTGTTTTCAGTAAGTATTTTGGCCGTGTTTGCATTATTTCACCTTTCGGCTGTCTTTTTCTTTTCACCCTGCTTAATCGATTGTTGTTTATCACTATATTTTAGGTTAATGAATCCAATGTGCATTCGCATTCATTTCCGTCATACACATTTGCGTTGTCGAACGCCACATTCAAAGATTCCTGTTGTTGAATGTGCTTGCGGGATGGGGCTATATGTATCTTCGAAGGGTTAGTTGTTGCTTGTCACATTTGACCAGAAAACCTCACATTCACATCAAAGATGTACCTATATCCAATATGCACTAGAGCGCATAGAGTAAAATCAATCCGTGTGTGGTCATTAAGACAATCGAGAGTAATGCAGATAGATTTCAATTTCCTACTTGCGAGTGATAGATTCACGACAGTGCGCTTTTTGCAGCATTGTTTTTCCCATTCACTTTGTACTTTTGTCACAATATCCAACGCCAATTTCACTCACTCACTCACTCAGTCCTCTCCGTGCCGGGTGGCACATGAGGCGAAGACAACTTCACGCCAGCGGTTCTGGTCTGCCGCTGCTTCTGTTGCCGTCTGCACCGTGAATCCTTGTGCATGTAGTTCGCGTTCCAACGTTCTGCGCCAAGTTTCCTTGGGCCGTCCCCTTTTTCGTTTACCTTGCGGACGCCAGTGAATGGCTACTTTCGTATGCGAACTGGGATCCATCCTGCAGACATGCCCGAACCATCTCCACCGTCGTCTTTTGACTACGGTAGATACCGCCTCCAGACCAGTTTTTCTCAGGAGCTCTTCATTCGAAATGGTGTGTGGCCAAAAAATTCGAAGAATCCTTCTCAAGCACTTAGTTTGAAACACGTTCATTCTGCGCTCAATGGCAGTAGTCGTCTTCCAGCATTCCGATGCATACAGCAACACACTCAGAACGTTGCTCTTGAAGAGTCTGATCTTCGTGTTAATGCTGAGAGCGGAGGATTTCCAAATGGAATTCAGCATGCAGAATGCTTGGTTCGCCTTCCCGATCCTTCTCCTCACCTCATCTTCACAGTCACCGTTTACAGTCAGTTTGCTCCCAAGGTAGACTGTATCTGTAACCTCATTGAGCGGTTGACCGTCCACGAACACTGGTGGTTGCTCCGGATTTGCCAGCGTTAATTTCTAAACCCACCGTCTTGCCAATTTCGGATAGTCGATCGCTCTTGCTCTGGATGTCACTGATCTTGCATGCCAAGAGGATTTTCCATAACACTGGTCGGTGAACGCTATCGAAAGCCTTCTGAAAGTCTATGTAGGCCACACATAGCTCTGCATTCCATTCATGTGTCTGCTCTAGGATCTGTCGGAGGACAAAGATTTGGTCAATGCAAGATTTTCCTTTCCTGAACCCGGCTTGCTCTTGTCGTAAAATGGAATCACCTGCATTGGAGACACGTCGGAGAATGATGCGGTCTATTATTTCGATGGTTGAGTCGATCGCAAGTTGCGAGAATCCCAATTTATAGATAACCGCTTAATCGTTGCGCTCGTCGTTATTTTATTTTATTTTTGATTTCAAATATCAGACCATTAATTTTCCTAATATTAATTACAGAAAGCAGTGCAACGTAACCACTCATTGAATACAACGAACAACTTGGAAATGGTTATTGGAGAATTTTATTCAATTTTCAGCGTTCACCATTGGATGGATTTCCAGCTCCACCCGTACTTAAGGGAAGAAAATCATTTGTGTAACAATTATGGGTCATTCTGTGTTATTTTCAACGATAATTCGAGCTTTCTTTCTGCTCGGTACTTTGCTTAATTTCACCATTTTCGCTACCTTGTTCGAGGCTGATCTTGGTTCCTTGTGGGTCGCCACGCTCGTCCGTCTCCTGCAATTTTCCGCTGGTTATATTTCCTTGACTGGCTTGATGTATGATTTGATCGAATGGACCCCGTTGACTACCGTTCCATGGTTTGATCGTATTTCGTGTTTCGTGATGGCATCTGGATTGCAATATTGGTTGGGTCATATCTTATACATACAAACATTGATTGGTATGTTCGTGAACAGATTGATTGCCGTATTCTTCTCACTACAATACAATTCTCATCAAGTAGCTTGTACGGCGGTCAATCTTGTATATATCGGCTTGATGACCTTACTCCTCATTCCACCCATGGCTGTTGACAGGCAATTCGTCAATGGAACTTGTATCGTCGGTATCCCGCTAGACGCACATTTGAATGCGATTGTCAAGTCGTTCAGAGCCCCGGTATGGGTCACTCTCATGCATTTCTTACCCGTGATTGTCACACTAGTCACTCACACGTTAATGTATTTCAAACTGAAAAAGATGGATCGTAAATCATTGAATCAATACAGTTCTTCAAATAACTCGGCAAAATATAGAATAACTTTAAGAAAACTATTCAAGTATTCTGCAATATGCTCGGTGGTATTTTGGACACTTTATGGTACGGATTCGGCATTGTGGTTCCTTGATTATTTTGATATTGCATCATATACTAACGGATCGATTATTCAACAAATTGGTCTGATTCTGTTATCGACGTTGATGTGCTTGAACCCGGGTGCCATGTTTTCTATGAACAGGAATGTACGCAATCACATGAGCAAACTTTTCAAGCGAATATTCAAGCGAAACTCAACTGGATAGTGGAGAGACACTGGTGAACGTGTTTGTGAATAAATGATAAACGTCATTTCATTTGAAATTATCTAAAGGTGCATTATATGGTGAGCCCGTCCCGATCGCGAAAAATAAGATGTTTTAAATAGTTCGGCGTTTCGACACATCTATTGAACTTTTTATTTTCCAACTTCCGATATATTGTGATTTAAAGGCATGCACATTAAGAGAGCATGCACCTAAAAGTGTTTTAATGTCTTACAAAAAATATGTTGTGACAAATAACAGGCAACAAAACATCCCAGTAACTATTGTATTTCAAATTGTGATTCGAAATATGGCGCTAGAAATGAGATGAAAGTCAACTATTTGGACAATACTTAGTAAGATGACACAAAAGCTGATTAAAACGAAATCGGACGGATATTTTTATTGAATCAGGCAAGTTAAATCGTCTCTATCGTAATGCATCTTTGATAACCCGGTTGCTAATCAATCGCATTGAACATAAAATGTAAACAACAACACATTACTTTAAACAACATCTCCATTTAATTCATAGGGAGGAATGATTCATCACGTCCTTTTTAAGTCATTGAAATAACTGATCGAACAATACAACGCAATCTAATCGCACACAGCATGCGCAATTTAAGCGGAATATGTCGATCGATTTATAAAATACTGTTGTAATTAAGTTAAACAGTGTGCCACGAAACTGCGAAAGTAGAAGGACTCGATATATGAGAGAAATTGCAATCTCAAATATCTTCTCTCCACAACGAAAGCTCCAAATAAAAACCACACGCAAGCCATAACCAATATAAAAACGTTCCTATTTTCATCGCCTCAAAAATCAGAAAAATGTTTGTGATTCTGGATGATAGGAACGTGCTTCTCTACTAATGATGCGTTTGATACTAGCTCACGAGAAAAATTTAAAGAAAAACTGAGTGACCAAAAGGTGGTTATCAGGCCGCAGCTTATTTTTTTAGATTCGTTGCATGCAAAGTGTTTCACAAGTTGGAACGAAATTTATCTGCAATCGGTTAGAATAGTTTAAGGGTAACGTATTGCTTCTGAGACAGAAGCTTGTTCTAATAGTGCTTGTGTGTCAGAAGCTATTATACCTACAAGATTGGTTCCGCCCAAATTTCCATCAATTGCTATTGGAAAAGGTTGCTGCTGGTCTACTGAGTCAATACGACAAAAGTTCTATAGTTATTCAGCCAATGCTTCGAATAATTTGGATGAAACAGATTATTAACCTACATGCTTTCAGCCAAAGGCCCACAAACGTAGCTGGAAAGAACACTAGTCCATCGAATATGAAGAATATACAGCGTCAGTGTACTACAACAAGTTAAAATTTGAATTCCTATTCCATGTTTTAAAGCAGATCACATATCTTAGAAGTTTCATATATCAACAAAAGAACCCAAGAAGTTACCGTGTACAACCGAGAACCTTTGTCAAATCAACATTTACATGGAGCAAAAATAAATCTGAAATTGCTGTTAGAACACTTTGAACCCTTGAAATAGCACAACAAATTTTACGCAAGCAAGTCACAATACCCTAGGACAAAGTCAACAAAAGAGACAATGCCATTATGGTTTGCAGTATAACCAGCGCCCAAAGTGAAATACAATATACGAGTCAAAGCGGAACAAGTCTACACGCTCATCAAACAGACGTCAAAGTCATCAACATAACTCCCCATTGTGGCTGCACGCCAAGGAATTTAGACACTAGTTCAACTGCAAACAAACCAGATAAATCCGTAAAGCACGCCATACGACTGCACAATCGATCAACGAGCATATCAAATTTCAGACCATACGATAAACGTACGATAACGCAACCGGACTACCAACCGATCCGATTGGATGATCCAAAACACATTGATCAAAACCGCCTGATTCATAATATGAAGTTAGAATCAACCGATCAGTGATAATAAACCTCGACAGAAATAAATAAAAACAATCTGGTACAATGATTACAAGCACCCCGCAATGGTTGTGAATGCCATCTAACGCGTTAATGGAACACATTTAAATTACTTTGCAAGCTCAGTAAAAACCAATCTCTTGCCAATTACATATTATACTAAAATCGATTCAAACTTGGCGGCACCTCATTTCGTGCATCTTCACTTGATGTGCGTGAACAGAAGCTAATCGTTGTTGGATTGTGTTGTGCGTTGACATAATGGAAAAACAGGAAATAAAGCATAAAAAATGAAGTCAGTGCTATTATTTACCAAAGTTTCCGTGAGGTATCATGCTAGTTGCAGTCTAAATTGAATGATACTCTCAAGAAAGTGACCTACCAGATCACATTTGCCGGTAACAACAGCTATCTTTGAATAAAAATTCACAAATCGAAAGACCACACATTATCGAGATTCCTCAGAATTTTCACAGCTCGTCCATCAGATAGCCGCCCCCAAAAGCCTAATAAACAGCGTGACTTAAATGATTAACTTTCGAGAGTAGTTAACGGGTCTTGGTTGAATTACCATGATTGATTCTGCATTAATTTTCTCTAGTAAGCACAGACCGAGTCAAAAATAAATTGGATGCTAGCATGAAAAATGTTGTCCCCAAATTTGAAATGCTGGACAGTGAAATTCATTGAACTTTTGCTCCCTGCATTAATAACAAGAGTTGAGGTGTTTTCTTGTTGGACGTGAGGACAGACGAACAATAGGAGTTTGCATTTTTATTATTTCTCATTAGCTTGTAAACTGAAAACATTTTTTCATTTCATTAGTGATCTTGAAGCTGTGCGGCATTTTAATAACGCAATCTAAGCCAAAGCCTGGTGGTTTTAGGCTCACGGAATTTGCTCTTCCGTTTTCGTGATTATAGAGAAAACCGCATGAAAGGCAGCATTTGATAAATTTTATTGGTTCAATCATTAATGTTTCCGTAAATATATTTTTGTTTCCCAAACAAGCCAATGAGACTCACATAGTCAGTGATTATCTCCGGTTGCCTTGTAGTGAACCAAAAACCCTACACAGTAGAACAAAATGAAACCAGCTCACTAAGTGTACAAACAAGCAAGATTCTAATGAATGATCCAATGTAGTCCAACGATAGCAAGGCAAATCCACAGAGGAAAATTCAGTAAACGGAATGTTGTAAGATCCGTCAACCACAATTCCCACTCGGAGCAACACACAAATCTCACGATCACGGTAGAAGACGAAATCCAAAAACTCAAAATTCTATTAAACGCCTAAATTTTTTGATAACATTTATTCGTATACGGGCAAGTAATAAATTAAACAAATAACTATACAACGTCAAATAGTAATGTAAAATATGGAAAGAAACAGAATGAAGGCAACTTACAACATACTTTTCACGACGCTGCAAGGATGATATGACTTCACTCATTAAATAGGGTGCTAGTCTGTCACAATTATTTTATCAAATATTATCGGTAACTATTTTACACCTGTGTATGAATGGGAAAAGATTTTCTCAGAATTCCATCCGTGAATTTAATGTTGTACGTTGGCATTCCGCCGAAGAGTTTCTTTTCCGTACTGTTGGTGTGAAGCGTGAAATAAATTTTCGATATGCCCACACTTTTTCTTCCTTACTTGATTCTACTGTTCACCTGCTATTTTTGTTGCCTCCTTTTTAAAGACTTTGGAAAGATCAGATGATGAATCAAACTTATTTTACCAGCTACTTTGATTTTGTCAAAAGACATTTTTGAAACAGTTCCGAAGCAACACATTTCAGTATCATACTCATTTACACTCGCCACAGACCCCACAGTGGCCAAGGTTGATACACAAAACATAACCACTCAGATAGACTTATAATCGGAAATATTTCATCCCATTCACTTAGGATATGTCAAAAAGAGTTTGCACAAACTGTGGTCAAATTGTTTTGTCAACAAATGATGCATTATTTTCAAAAAATTAATAATCAAGTTGTGTTTGAAAGCCACTTTTGGGTAAGATTGGTACGACAGACCTGACCAAACACGTGCAACCAACGCGAATCCGGTCGTGGGATGTATGTGATGGATATGGGTGAAAATATTCATCTTTCGCGATCATGTGTGCAACCCCATTTACAGTTGTTTTGACACATGCGATTGAACAGGTTGTTCGTACCAAACTAACGCAAACGTGCATTACAAACACAACTTGTTTACCATTTTCCATCTTTTTAAGGCATGTGAATTCTGATCTTATTGTCGCACGAAACCGGTCGTGCGGGGTGGTAATGAAAATGCATGCAAATGAATAAGAAAATAATATTTTCGTACCTTTCCCAGTTAAATCAACTGTCATCAATCTGTTTATTAATCTGATAACGGAATCATTTTAACTATGATTTTGGGGACTGGGGAAAATTTGATGGTAATAGACCGTATTGCCAAGCCATATAACAATTGTATAATTCCCAACAGCAGTAGTAGTTTATCATATTAAAACATTCAGATCAACTTGAATACTCGTTAAAATCAATTTTCCAAGCATACTCCGCAGGTATCGAATTGATTTGACTGCTAGTATTTTTGGAATATTTGTAGCTCGGGTCGTTGTTGTAGCTTACTTGAATTTGTTCTCCGAGCTTGTTGAGTTTGCATCGGACGTTTCGTTGCCAGGCTAGGCAACATCTTCAGCGATTGTTGGCAAAATGACTGTTCTAAGTGGCACTGACGATTGTGTTTGGACGGCCGACCATTGGTCACGTGATCACATGTGATTGGATGCTTTTTCGGTTCTTCGTCTCAGTCGCATCCGTGCGTAGATGTCGTCCAAGATCACATGTTCGTTGATCGATCGTTCACCGGAGTGCCAGGCTTCGATGAACTCTCGTGCTGCTTTGTTATTAGCTCGGCTCAAGATGTGGCAGTTATGCCAGTCCATCTCGGGATTTTCGTTGTCGACGTGCGTTGAGATGAGAGACTTGGTGTCGTGACGTCGTACTGCTAGTTGATGCTCATGGATTCGAGATTTTAGTTTTCGACCGGTTTGCCCGATGTAGTGTTTGTCACAGTGCTTGCACTGTATTTTGTACACCACGTTTGCGTTATCATCTTTGGATATTACATCTTTCACCTTTGCGAGCACGTTACGTAGGGTTGTTGTTGGTTTGTGGGCGATAAAAATACCGTGAGGTCGTAGGAGTCTTGATGTCATTTCCGAGATGTCTTTGACGTATGGTAACGCCGCGTTGCATAACATCAGTCTGGTCTCGCCTAGGGCGTGTCGTTAGGCATCTACGGATAAAGTTCTTCGGGTAAGAGTTCTTCTGGAATAGCTTGTATAGATATTGTACTTCCTTTTTTGCAGTGTGAGCGTGCTGCAGTGTGTTCTAGCGCGTTGAAACAACGTCCGAACGCAGCTTTTCTTGTGTGCTGTTGGGTGGTTACTTTTGAAGTTCAAGATATGGTCGGTGTGACTCTGCTTCCTATAGACATTGGTTAGTAGTTCTCCGTTACTAAGTCTGGTGACTTGCACGTCTAAGAATGGTAATTGACCGCTTGTTTCTTTTTCCATTGTGAACTGTATACCATTGAATACACAGTTGAGTAATCGTGAAGTTTCCTCAAGTCTTGATCGTTTAATAATCACGACGGTATCGTCTACGTAGAGTACCCATAGGGTGGGTTGTATCCTCTCACGCGCTCATTCAATCTCAGCCTACATGAAGGAAAAATACCACCGCATTAGAAAGCACACTTTTTCTACCGATTGCTAACAAAACTGTTTGAAACTGAAAAGTTCATGAATAAGGAGATAGTCTTTAGTATTTTGTGTTCAATAGTGCAAGTGAACATAGTAAATTTCGAAAGCAATACCGCTGAACAATCCATTCACACATCTATACACGTACGTCTGATTGGGATATTGTTCCAGCCTCATTCAGCTATGGATTATCGTCAATTTAAAAGTTCACGTGCATGTTAATGCTGCCAACACATTTTCAACTCCTTTGTATGTGTTTGTGCTGTTATTACTTATAAGTTTTAAACCCTGTGAGTTTCTCGGGTTGAATACATTACTTTATAATAAACATATTTAGTATAGTATTTTACATTCCTTTCCGTTAGAAACACTGAGATATTTCTACGGATAATGTCTAGAGATCGTATATTATACTACAAACTTCCGGTGCTCCGTCTCCAATGTTTTTATATGATTTATAATTGTAAGATTATTCATATATCGAGATAATAACATATCACGAAACATTTTCAGGCGGACTATTTCCGTTTTTCCAGTTACCACCAACTTGTTTCTTAATTCGTGAAATCAAATGTGAAGCATATTCATTGGGGTGCGATAGGCGGCATCTAATGAGGTAAATTTGTTATTTTGTGGTTTATACTATTTATGGAGGCGGTAGCCGTTCAGACACAGAAATATATGGAGTGGAAAGGCTACCTATGTAAATCTCTAAATTAATGGAACACATTGTGACTGTGCGCATAAGAGAAAATTTTGAAAACCAAAATATTTTGACCGCAGCACAACACGGTTTTCGGAGAAATCGTTGCTGTTTATCTAACCTTCTTACAACGTTCGAGGATTGGACTACGGCACTAGACGATGGGTAAAATGTACATGCATGCTTCATCGACATTTCAAAAGCTTTCGATGAAATCGACCATGACATTTTAATCAAAATGCGCGAAGCTTATGAAATAACGAATATGTTGCTGAATTGGATAAGCGACTATCTTACTGATAGACACGTCCAAGTTCGTGGTGGCGCATCCTTTCTAGAAAAATAGCCATCACAATTGGAGTTCCGCAAGGCTCGGTGCTTGGAACTCGTTCGTTTTTGGTGTATATGAAAGATATAGTGGAGGATATTGGATGTACCTTGATACTGTTTACCGATTATATTAAAATATGGAACTTAACAGGCCTGCTAATTACTGTATGGCATTAAAACGGGATCTGTGCATTTACTTCGTTGGTCCCAGTCAAATGGGTTACAATTTAACCCCGCGAAATGTAAAATACTGCGGCTTGGAAAATCTCTGCAAGCATATCAGCTTGGCACTAAAGATCTGGTCTGCACAACCGCAGAAAAAGTTTTCGGTATCTGGGTGTCGTTTAAGCGTAAGCCTTGACATCGTTGCCGGACAGTGTATAATAAAGCCTTCCGTATCTTGAGTCTTCTAAAAAGGTTATTCAGGATTTTCACGCTCAAAACTTTGCCCCGGTTATTTAATAGGTATGTACTCCTGTTATTGAACATTTCATCCAAGCCTGGGCACCATGGCGGAGGAAGGATATCGAACTACTTAACAGGATTTATCCTCGTGTTACAAAGTTGCTCACTCATTACAGAAATTTGCCTTTCAAAGAGCGAAAATTAAAACTAAATCTTCACGATTTTACCCAACGAGGGATACTGAGTGACCTCTTGTTGGCATTCAAAATCTTGCATTCTGGAAACCTTAAACCTTTAAACACTTTCTAAAGCCCAAAGATCTTACTCGAACACGAAAACATTCAAAGGATTTTAGCATTCCGCATTCTCGATTGGATGTTCGTCGTATTTTTTTCTCGTTAAGAATTTGTTCCACTTGGAACATTTGGCCAGAAGAAATCACTCGCTCGTAATCTGTTGCGGCTTTCGCTTCTAAACTGGATAAGTATATGACGAACCATTCGGTATGTGACTTTCCCTATTGATGTTTGGAAGATTTTATAATTTTACTCGATATATATCGTCAGCTTACGGTTATCGTTAAGCTTACTGCTTTTGTACCATAAACATTTATGATTTCGGAGTTCTGATTTATATTTCGTGGCGTTAGACACGAGACGCTGATCCCGTCAAAGAATGTTGTTCATGATTTATAGCAAAAGTGTGCTCAAAATAGTTGCAAGTTGGATTTACTACACAGTAAACATGATGCGTTTATGTTGCTTGGTATGAGAGAACGCGCTCAATTTAGCTATGCGTCTCTAGATTTAAAGTATAATTGCAAATGGTATACTGTGATGCGCGAACATTAAAAAAATGTTGAGAATAATTATGTATGACCTACAACTATGTAAACTTGTGTAAAAATTTCGTTTGCTGCATCTTCAATTGATTTCTAAGCTACCGATGGTTTCATATTATACACACTCAGTAACAAACGGTGCGATCACATCTCATTTAACGTAATGCAATTAAAATTTACCTGATATTCCTGGGGCACATGTTTCGGAGTCTCAAAGACAACAAATAGTGCCTTCGAATTATTTGATTCACTTCTTTCGCTTATTTAGAAAAGTTTTAACTAGATCAGGACGTTGAATCATGAAGGAAAATTTGAATATAAGGGTGAACTTTTTGATAGATTTAGCAAAACAAAAATGAAAATGTATACAAAATTGATGAAGATAGAAAGAAAAGATTTACATCAATTTTCGCATTTTGGTTTTCGAAAAATACTCTTCAACAGACCAAGTCATCGTGGATGAACTTCGAGTTTTCTGTCTCTATATAATACAAATCTTAGGCGGACCTTCAAAAATTCAATTCAATTCAATTCAATTCAATGGTCTAAAAAGCACATAGCTTTACAAAAACCACAGAATAATATGCGAATTACAAATAACATAGGTAGTAAAACGGGGTTTGTTTGCCTACTGATTAGTTCAGGAATCACGTAAAAATACATAGAGCAGAAATTGTTTTCAACCGGTTTGATGGGGTAAATATGTATAGTTTACTTGGATGCATTGGTTCAAAGCTTTATGATGCAGAATATATTGTTTCAATGTTTGGATTGATTGACATGAAGTTGTCCAAGTTCGATTTGAATATATCCAAGTTGGGTGAATGTGCAACGTTACGGGGTAGGGAGTTCCAAGTAAAACATACACGTACAGAATAAAAATACCTTCGACAGTTCAGCCTCGAGTCGGGAATAAGTACTGTATAGTTATGACTCCGGCTTGTTCGTGGTGGTAGTCGTGTGAATAGTTGATTCAGGGGATGGTTGTGGGTATGCAGTATATTGAACATAAGAATCAAGTCGCCTCTAAGACGGCGGTAGCGAGAGTCGAAGAGATTGAGGCTTGTAATCCGATCTTCGTATTGTTTATGTTTTAAACCACGTACGAGCTTGGTGGTCCGATGATATATTCTCTGCATGGTAATAGGTGTAATAATTGCGGGTCATTCAGAGGATCACGTAGTGTGTCACTTCACTTACTGTGCTAAATGCTGTATAGTAAATGTATGATATATAATAACGCCGAAAATACCGACCATCTGCAATCAATTCAGCAAATGTTTGCAGGAATTGGTAAAGTCAATCCACTTAGTTGCTTACACACATCGATGTTGTGTATGGTAATAAATGACAAGTTCGTTTTTACCCACAAGGATTGTACGTACCTGAAAGGCACATTCATGAACTGAAACATTTTAAATGCTCATTCATCACACACACACACCACGACAGGTTTCGTGCTGTTTGCACTCAGTAGGTATGGACAGTACGACCAGAATCCGCATACCATTTACATTAAACATTCGAAAAGTCCAAAATTTTAAAATTGGTTTTGAAGAGCCTCAATTATGTGAAAAAGTCAAATTAGTCTTATCATCTCTGGCATCAAGGACATATCTTCCGTTATATCTATTCAAAAGAAAGAGTTTAATTGTCCCTCTTCCGTTTCCATACCGACATTTCAATCGTGAACGTGGGTTTATTGAAAATATTTGCTTAAAGATAACTGATAAGCGATTCCGTATATTTTGATAGCGCAGTCACGAAATGAAACATTTGAACTTGAAAAAGGTTTTCGAAAGGAATGCTATAGTGGGTATGTTTCAATCATATCCATATATTTAGTTAAAGTTCTGGAGGGATTAAATTATTGTGTTGAAATCGAAAACAAATCAACAGACTAGGGAATATGGTAATATATCTTGGCTGACTTTATCAAATGAGAATGCGTCTGATAGACCAGATCAAGGATGTGAACTGTATAAAAGTGATGAATATTCCAGGGGATAAATTCTGTGTAATCATGCGTATCCTGATCATCCTGCCCCAACCTGATTAGTGCAAACAGCATGAAACCGGTCATGGATTGTGTGTGTGATAAATATGCACGCAAACGTGCATATCCCTGCAATACTTTTCAATAAACGCGTCCGCAAACAATCTCTCATTGCATAGGTTACATGAATGCATGAGCATATTCAAACCAACATTGCTAAATCACATCATGTTAGAATTCAATATGTTTTCTTCATTGGGATGATAAGGATAACATGGGGCGATTATTAACAAAATTGAACTGAGCCCCATTTTAACCCAACAATATGAATCATAACAAACACAAAGTTGATATTTACAAACACCGAAGCTGGAGAAATTTAAAACTTTCATATGTCCAAGAGAACCCCTTGATAACTAAGAAATACATATACATCTGAATTAACTCTAAATGTCCGAGTTTGAAAAATGACTTTTTCCAAGAAAATAATTTAAACTACTTATTTCCTAATCACTAAAGCAGACGAATAGGCCAAATTGGACATAATCCACTTATTATAGTAGCGTTTTTATCTCTTCGCCTTGCACACATAAAATTGAAAAAGTCCACATTTCCTCATATTTGTGCTGATTTCTGCAAACACAAACAGAGGACTAACAACTGAGTATCTTGTTGCATTAACATTTTGAACTGACTGTTAAATAGGGTTTTAGAAAAAACATGGCATTAGGATTGAGAATAACGTAATGATTCCCGGTGAAGCTATCAAGACGCTAACGAATGAACATACATATTAAACTCGCGGGAAATTGAGCATCATACATAATTTTTCTAGTTCACTTTTATTCGTTTTCTGTTGTTTAAAAAAAGTTTATACAAATACTGCTGAATTCCGACTATATTCTTTAATAGAAACGTTATTTATACATAACCGAAATAATAAATTGTTTTTCAGAAATAACAACAGCATTGTACATTTATCATATTACAAGTGACATCCAGATTCTATTTTCGATTAGATCTCAACTTCTAGCAAAGATGTGTTGGCCTATAACGGTCTATGTCGACGACGGATGTACATCACAATCGCATGATTTTTCATGTTCTACAGCTTTTGGAATGAATAAACAGTCCGATTCGAGAGGAAAAAATCTCTCCGGCAGCGCAACGATTGGAAGAACTCGGTCGTTAGGCGTAAGTTGCACGCAGGAGGCGTGATCTGCGTTCAGCAGCCAATAACTGAATCTGTTAATTCACGGCTTGCTGACGACGCTTTACACAATGCCTCCAATGTGAGTGGTCAAGAGCAAGTTCATTCCAGCTCGCATGGCCAATGCCATGAGCTTTCATCTCTGGCAAAGATAAACCTGAATAAATATGGCAAATGCTTTCTGAGAGAGACAATATCTGGAATATAATGTTTTTATTTCACACAAGTATTCGATCTATATTTTAATTTTAAAAATTCCGCCTCACCGAATGGAAAACCTAATGAGCGAGGAGCACTCATCTCACACACACAAAATATCATTTATTTAAAGAAAAACAACAGCTTCCATTTGCTTCTGCCTCAAATTTCTAGAGCGGCACATCGTGGCGGAAGCCACTGAACAATTCTCAAGCTGCGCAACTTAAGGCCCACAACAGAGTGTAAATACAAACAAGCATATTTTCGAATATTATTCTTTAATCACGCTATTAAAAATTGCTTAGAAATCAATTCCATGTTTAGAGTTGCAGTGCATGCATTTTTTGTTTCGATTTATGAAAAACGTTCTAATGAATGCATGCAAACTGTTTTGACCAGCTGTATGACTTGTTTATATCTGTTGTACGAATTTATTTTCTGTTAAATTCATTAATCAAGTGAGCCATATGATGCCAAATCAAACAATATTTGTTCATACACTTTATAGTTGTAATACATCAAATTTTAAGTTTTCATAGAGTAATACACTATAGACAATTTATGCATCTGAACAATGCACTACCATCATATACTTCATCAATTACATAACAAGAATTGGGTGGAAATGCAACAACTTGGATTTTCAAGTGTCAAAATTTGCCAATATTATTCATCATTCAAAAATACCCATATTTCGGAACAATCTCATAAATTACAAATTGCAAATCTTTCGCCAAGTTAAAACAATCAAAATTTAACTAAAAATATGATTAGCACTAAGTAATTTATACGTAACTCCTAATTGTGGCAGCTAACGAAAAGCGGTTGTTAAGCAGTAAATGACAAACATCTCTCTTTTTCATCATTTTATCCTTTGATAAAGCGAAATGACGAATAAGTAGATTTTGTTTCAGAGATGTCGAAAAGATCAAACCAAACGTGGAAGGTGACTATTTTTTTAGAAAATAGTTTAACCAATATGATTAAGGCTGAATTCGAATATTTCAGAATTATCATGTAAAATTAAATTTTTGATGTGCTTAGCGAATTTATAATAAGATGTGTGATGGAATTATGGGGGAAAACAGTTCAGAATGTGCTGATTTTCCAGAAATGATTTTAGAAAAAAATCCGCTAGTTACATTAAATATATAAAATTATCACGATGTGAAAATAGCACCAGTGTTCCATTGGTATAAAATCACCAACAATTTTGTTCGGTTTCGAAGTAACTGATTATATAAATATAATAAATTATTATAGATTTTATGATTCAAAAAGAGAGAATGTGGTAATTGAAATTCTCTCTACGCTTTAGATTTAATAAAATGATTTCTAATGTTTTTCCGTAGTTTCTTGATGATTATTTCATCGACCAATCATGCTAGTCTTCGTGTGTGCGATTTTCGTTAACATTATTCATCATTTTGGAAAAGTAGAACACATTTTCCATAATCCTCTTGAAAACGCATTTTCAATATTATCTGAGTTTATTTTTAAATTTTATATTGCGATCAAAAATATGATTTCATACTCGAAAAAAATATTGTTACATAATGCACCGCGTATTTCAAGATTCAAGATTCAATAATTTATGGTATAAAAGCTCGTAGCTGTAAAACACCACAGGATAATCGTATAAGGACAATAAATATATACAAAATAAATTGACGCAATAGGAAGATCGACAGTTTTGTAGTT
>JACCGJ010013080.1:0-15124 GCA_013407085.1 Atriophallophorus winterbourni
AGAACATACAGGCTCTATCGAAAAGATCAAAATTTCGCACGTGGCCTACTAAACATCGATTTTGTTCAAACCAATTAGAGTTTTGCAAACAAAAATTCAGTTAAATTATAAAGCAGTAAGTTAACCCAAGAAGAGGAGAAGTGGTGGATAGGATATGTGAAACTATTGTGATTTCATATATATATATATATATATGAGAAGTGAAGTTTTAAACTAAGAGCCTTATAGTATGGGACGGTTTCTTCGGACTAACGGATATCATAGCAGATCAATCGGAAAAATAGCACGCATAATACAAACCAACTTTGAAGTTGCACGAGATACAATGCAAAAGGAATGAAGCGTTTGGAAGATGCAAAATAATTTAGAAATTTTACCTATCAATAAGTGACAATCAGTCTCAAATAGCCTCTGACAACCAAATCCAGCTTCTGGCCTGCATGAGTGGCTCCCCGAGCCCGGTGGAACTGCTTCTACCTACAGAAGGGGCGATGGCGAGTGACTGGCGCCTGAAAACCAGTTTGCTTCGGGCCGATGGAGCTCGTTAGCCTGGGAGGGCTTTTCATTTAAGGAAAGATAAACCCTTATTTTAAACCTCCGCTGCATTGCGGAATACCCGATGACGGGAAAGGCTTCAGGAGAAAACGCTGAGGGAAAATCTGGAGCAGAGACTCGTAGACGGTTAGTTGGTGCACATCACCTCTTTCCGGTCTACTCCCTGCTGCCTTGCAGGTCGCACTTGGTTGTGCAAATGCTAGAGAAGATGACTCGAACAAACGCCGAGTGTTGCTGGGGACGCCACTTTGCACCCAAATTCCCAAGACCATTCATTGAAGCCGACTCATCCTCCAGGAGGAGATAGTCACACAAAAATAAAAGTAATCAGTTGAAGGAATGAGCACACATTATTGTATGAAGGTAAACAGGTACAAAGTAGTAGTGTGAGCTAAAACGAACCTGACGATGAATAAAAACGTTTAAATACACCGGAAAACGAAAAGCAAGTTAAAATGATGTACAAAATCAAAGCTATTTCGAGGAATAATCCGGCTGAATCAAAATGCTTCGATGCTTTCGTTTCACAGTGTATAAATAATTGTCTGATTAATATATGAGCAGGGCCTCGACGGTTATCCATCAAAAAAGTATAATGGGATAAACGAGTCACTCAGAATAATCATTGCATCCCTTAGTCAACCCCGGGTATAATAGTGATCAAAATAACAGTTTAACAAATAACAAATCATAGGAATATAACTAACATTTTGGGTAACTTCTGGAATATTCTACTGCGAGGATGCGGCCCCAGAGCTGTACTCCGTCCATTGTTGAGATCGCTTTAGCCGCATCACCGGGGTCCGAAAATGTAGCACGCGTTAAGGAAAAGACTAAGCAGAGTAAATTGTGAGCGAGTACGAAAAGTAAATTTAATGTGATACGGGAATAGATTGAAAAGGATATTCGATAAATGCATAACCTTTCCCTTTGGCGGTGTTGACATCAACCGGAATAGTTACGTTGACAACGTCACCTATTTTCGCGAATTCAGCCCATAAATCTTGATAACTGAAAATGAAAAAAACCGAAAAGTTTAATACTTCTTTGTATACAGACACCGCTTAATTGCGTAAATTACACCTACACTAATCCTTCATGATGAACTTAAAAACCGACATCTAGCAGGAGCAATGTCGTGAATGAGGATTTATAAATCAATTTCATCCGTTTTTGAATGCTGGGTATTTAAAATGCATTGACTTGCACCGATTTGGACAGTACAATATACAGCCTTGCTGAAACATTCATCTTATCCGAACAAAGGGAAAATCACAGGATTTCTATGAGGTTAACTTCAAAATAACGAAATAGTTAAGAAATCTTGTAAGATTATGCAAACATTCAGAGGTATGCGACAACATGGACCTATACAAAAATAAATACGGAAAGTGAAGAATACAAAATCGATAAACGAATGAAGAAAAATGTCATCTAATGTGTTTAGTAAGATG
Organism: Atriophallophorus winterbourni; assembly: GCA_013407085.1. Lineage (NCBI taxonomy): Eukaryota > Metazoa > Platyhelminthes > Trematoda > Plagiorchiida > Microphallidae > Atriophallophorus > Atriophallophorus winterbourni. The sequence goes on from JACCGJ010013080.1 coordinate 2,010, forward strand.
TCTCCACCTTCCGTGAACAGAATGGGGCTAGTCCATCAGTATTAAATGCGTCGAATCTTTGCATTGACCTGATACGAAACTTCGAATCACAGAAAAAGGCTGCTGTCCAGCAAAATTGATCACAAAAATGCTCGGACTAGCGTCTCAGAAGAACTTTTTAATACATTGTTTGCCTGAAACCTGCACTTTTATTGTGAAAAGTAGACCTACGAAGTGTTTTATGATGTTAGTTTTTAATATTGATCTATCAACATTTCGCGTTTCCATCAATCGGTTGTGGAATTAGTCCTTGTGATTCTTGGTGGAAAATCACGAATGGTTATGGAATATATTGACTGAGCAGAGCAGATTTCACAGTAAATGGCGTCTGTTACAATTGAATAAACTAAAGTTCTTGACATCCCACAAGATTAGTAATGCTGCCTGCTCAAATTAACTACAAGCAAACTCCATGCAAAATATAGTTGAAACTCGTTGTTATAAAAAACATTTTATCTGATGGTATGTATCCTTTGTAAAAATATTCTCGATGTTATATCTACATTTTTTCGATGTATTCAAACCAAAAATGAACGCACACCTTTATAAACTAAATTTTAGATTGACGTAACTATGTATATTTTTGTTATAATAGTCTTTACTTAGTTGGTGAATCAACTATCTATGATATTCGCATTTCTGCTGTCGCTTTCTATAACTTTTTCTTCTTTATAATCTTTGTAAATGCAAGGTTCATACACTGTCCATCGCCATTTGAATGCGACAAGCTTCACTTAATAGTACGAGTAACCGTGTATCGGTTAGATGGATCAATCGCTGGTCGTTGCCTACAAATAAAAAAGGTTGCATGCAGTGTGAGATTATTGAAAGCATTTCGAGCACATAATAGTTTGCTGGAAACCTTACGATATATGGCTGCACAACGAAGTCAGTGGCCGCAGTGTATTTTATTATGTGTCATAACTTTTTAATCCGGTATTATTTTGTAAAAAAAACAAAAAATCACAAAATCGCATGCAGTGAAACTACAAAAACAAGCTACGTTTTGCGCATCTGCTTTTGCATATTCCGCTTGCCTGCTTTCCCTTTTTCAAGCGATTGCTTATCTTCTTTTCGTGCTTCATATTGCTTGGCGCTTTGTCTGGCACCAGAGTTGTGCTTCATGATGATGGTGATGATGCCTATAAATAATGACAAGTCAGTCGTCATGCGGCAAACGCTCCCGTGATGTTGCTTATGAATAGTTTCAGAAGAGTAAGCCCAGCAACGCTGAAAAAAGATCTAACAATTTCGGTTAGGGACTCTCTGAACTTCGAGGGGGACATTTATTCGAAGATAAGCGTCGTTACTTGGTTGCTGTACACCATTCAGTGTTCCTTTGTGACGTTTACTCCGCGAATGTTTCATACACTTTTCACGGCATATTTCCATTCACTGTTATAACATGGGCTACCTGTAGCGTACCCACAGTCGAAATGCAAGCAGTATGTGCCATTTTGCATACGTGGATAGGGGCTTGTTTAATCTTTACACGTTAAAACGTCCAAAAAAGATTTGTTTTTGAACTACCGTTGCCTCCTCGGTCAATATAGTTTCTCGGGTTATTAACACTAGTAGACGAATTAATGTCTCGTGGACATAAGCATAAGTTGCAATAGCTTAGAAGGCTTAAGTTGTGTAATGAAATCGCGCTATCCAAGAGGGTTATGAACAATTGGAACCCTGTACCGATAAAGTTCTTGTCGCTGTCGCTAGAGCAGCAATTCGAAAACACGTTGGATCGGCATCTGTGGAGACGTTGAGAGCGATGTAGCGGAGAACTTTACCTCTCAGGGCTTGCCTTCTCAGTAGAAGTCTCGCAGGATTCATGTCACGAAGAACCTTAAAGGAGATATCATCCCTTCTGCTTTCGTTCCGGAAAAAATCTTCTAACTCTTATAATACCAAAAGAATATATAAATGATGTTGGAATAACGCAAGATACGGTGCGATAATAATCAATGGAATACTAACCATCACTTTACATATTTTTGATCTACTGCATATGACACCCTGAGAGTATTAACTACTGATTTGTTAAAGCCTGTATCTAATCTGAAAACCTAACAACTTGTTAAGAATAACCAATAAATAATTGAGGTCCCCGAAAGAGTTTCTGCCAAAAAGCACGGTGCTATCGCTGCAAACATTTATCAACACATTTTTCTTCTTCTAGACAGATGACAGAAGGGATGGTATCCCGTTAAGGCATCTTCACAACATCAATCATGGATAACTTATCCCGGCAGGGTAAACCTTGAGAGATGACCACCACCACATCACTCATAGATTTAACTCTTAAAGTAGCAGAAAATACTGATCCACGCGCTTTAAAATATATGCTCTAATGGTAGTGAGAGGATCTCGTTCGGTAGCAAGTTCCAACGGTTCGCCACGTGGATAGGGTGCTCTCATTACTCAGCATTAGCCGTGTAGGCTTTCGCAACTTTCGTAAAAAACCGTTTTTTTTAATTTTAACCAACGTTCAAAAAATTAAATCAAGTGGAACTTTACAAACATTTGTGTAAAAAATAAACCGATAGAATCACTTACGTTGCGGTTGGTGGAATATTTTTCACATGAACTGAACATCGTGGCATAAGTGCACCAGGTAAGTGCTCCCTTCTCTGCATTACTAATTCAAAGTTCAACCAATTTCGATATAGTTTTGATACAGGATTTTTAGCAACAATATCTACGTAATTGAGAGAGCAAAAAAGTTCAACAGCAAATCATGAATTCACAAAATTAAACCAGTAACAACGTGAAACATTTTCAAGGTCAGGTTTGACCTCAATATTATTAAAGGTTTAAGTTCAGTTCAGTTTGCAACAGGACCGTATGGTGGCTACGGCCCATCGAGCATCCAGATTCTTCCTCGATTGAAAGTTACTTGGAACCTCAGAACACTCCACTGCCGACGAGTTTTTTTCTTATTGTGATTTGGATATCCTCGACGATCGCGCCGCCAAGGGATAAGCCAATCGAGCGTCCAGAATTTCCGTCTGTGGAAAGCTTCAAAAGAGCGCCCACCACTGCCAAAGTTGGTTCATTTTCCTCTGGTATCCTCGTCGTATGCGAAGGTACGTCCGATGTTTTCCAAGCCGTCCTTTGGTCCCAGAATTTGTAGCTGCGACTAAGAAAAACGGAAAGGGTTTCTCTTCACCAAGCCGGTGAGAGGTTAGCTATGGAAAATTGGTGCGTACATTTAAAACATGACATTTAAAACGAGGCATTATATAACAGGATTTTTTTAAATTGTGGTCAAGACCATATAATTTCAAAATGAACAAAAAATGGACAATTCTGACGACAGACAACCTGCATATTCACGGGAAAAAGTCTGGGAAAAGCCCAAGCCACAAGGCATCTAAACCCTTTTTGAATGCACCTATTGATGTGCAAGCTATTAGTTCCTCAGGCAGCTTGTTCCAGAAGCTTACCACTCTTTCACTGAAAAAGTGTTGCCTAAGATTCAGACGGCTGTGGTTTTTCGCGAGCTTCAATGTATGTCCTCTAGTTGAGGGGTTGATCGCTCGAGAGAACAGGATTTGACAGCCCTCGTCGCCTAAGCCTTTCAGGATTTTGAAAGTTTCTATGAGGTCACCCCGTAGACGCCGACGCCGAAGGGAGAAGAGACCTAAAGAAATTAGACGTTCTTCGTAGGGTTTCCCAAACATACCTTCAACCATTTTGGTAGCCAGTCGTTGGACTCTTTCTAATAGTAATATGTCCTTTTGAAAGAAGGGGCTCCAGGCTTGCACGCAGTATTCTAAATGCGGCCTGACAATCGCCGTATATAAAGGGATAAACACTTCCGGCGTTCTACATGTCAGAACGGATTTAAGCCTAAAGAGTTCTCCTCTAGCTCGTTGTGCAGCGGTGGCACACTGCGCAGCCCATTTGAAGTCCGCTGTTACGACTATACCCAAATCCTTAATCCTCTGAATAGATTGAAAGTCGATCCTACCGTTATTCGCAGTTACTGTAATTCTGTCGACTGCTGCAGACAACAGATGACATTTACTATAATTCAGAGGAAGGTTTAAGTTCAAGCTCAAGTTACACATGGCTGAATGTGGCTAAAAGCCATGCACACTCGGATTTCCTTCGACGGTATGCGGTTGAGCACCCAGCACTTCGATATTTGGTATACAGTCCGTACGTTTCACACGTTCTTGTATCCCGATATATATAAAGTAAATTAGAGGTTATCTTCAGTATCAGTATCAGTATCAGTATCACAGGGCGATAGTCGACCAAGTCGAAACGAGTGCCCAGATTCTTTCAACAGTACGCTGAATGGTTGTAGGAATTGTTCCCATTTGATATAATTTCTTAATAATTCGGCTTATCCGCTACAAACGGGTGAGCCCGTTTTTTAATTTTTTCCCTTCATTTTCTACTCATTATGTCTTCCGGCGACGATGCCGCTATCAATTCTAATGTCAAATTGCCCCCTTTCGGGATTTCAAACCCGTGAGTGTGGTTTATTTTGGTCGAAGCTCAGTTCGAGGGCTATCGTATCAAATCACAGGATAAGAAGTTCGCTAAGGTTACCGCTAACCTTCCTAGGGAGGTCGCAACCGAAGTGATCGACGTCCTGGACCCAAAACCATTGGAACATCCCAACGAAAAATTGAAGGCTGAATTTTACAACGCTTCGGTACGTTCAACGAAGCGCGCATTCAACAACTTTTCTAGGTAACGGAGTTGGGAGACCGGAAACCTTCACAACTTTGAGGCTTAAGCACACGCTCGCAGGCGGCAACAATGTCAGTGATTCTGTGTTAAAGCACTTATGGATCAAGTGCCTGCCTGCTAGCACGAGGGCTGTCCTATCCGTACAGGACACCGACGCACCCCTGGAAAAATAAGCACTCCCTGCCGACCTGGTACATGAGTGTCAAACAAGCAATGCCCCAGTGCATGTTATGACCGCAGACACGCCACAAGCGCCAATAGACTCACGTGTTGCTCGTTCGGAGGACGCAAACGAAAGTCTTGCGCTATCAATACAGACGACGTATAAACAACGTAACCCTCAACGGCAAAAGCATCGTCCCCAAAACAATGACGCAACCGCTTCGCGCCAGGCTGTTCACACAGGGTTCTGCAAGTACCATAAATAGTTTGATACTAAAGCCAGGCACTGTGTGTAACCCTGCTCGTTCCCAAACGCCAGTCAAGCTACAGCGGGAAAAGAGCGGGGCAGCCACTATTCGCAACTGCTGAAGGTGGCCACATCGTAAGTCGCCTTTTTATATTGATGATTCACCAACAGGTCTACGTTTCCTGATTGACACAGGGGCGGAGGTGAGTGTCATTCCACCTCAGAGTGCAATCACCCGCATGAACCCAACTAGCGTCAAACTGCAAGCGGCAAACGGAACACGTATCAGAACGTATGCCAAGCGTCCCCTCCTGCTGAACCTCGGTTTGGGCAGAAATCTTTCATGGACATTTATCCTTGCCGACGTTCGTCAGCCGATCATCGGAGCCGACCTTTTGACAGAGTTCGGGTTAGTAGTCGACGTTCAGAGCAAAACATTTTTCGACAGCAAATCCGCAGTACGAGTCACAGGAAAAACGACATCTATCAATTCGATCGGACTGAAGCTCGCCCTACCTAACGACAAGTTTTCAACGCTGCTTCAAGACTATCTGGCTATCAGCCAGCCATCTCGCTGCACGCCAGACATCCGACACGGGATTGCTCACCACATCCTCACGACCGGCCCGCCTACGAACGCAAGATCCCGACGATTGTGCTCTGACAAGCTCACCGCTGCCAAAGCGGAGTTCGAGCAACTGCAACAACTCGGGATTATTCGACCCTCTAATAGCCCATTGTCATCGCCTCTACATTTGGTTTTAAAAAAATCAGGCGACTGTAGACCATGTGGTGATTACAGAGGACTCAATAAGCTCACATTGCCTGACAGGTATCCCATACCTCACATCCAGGATTTCTCCCTGAGCGCCTGCGGCAAAAAGATTTTTCCAAAATCGATCTTGTTCGCGCCTACCATTAAATCCCAGTAGCAGTCACCGACGTTCCGAAGACTGCTGTCACGACACATTTTGGTCTATACGAGTTCCTTCACATGCCTTTTGGACTCAGAGACGCCGCTCAAACTTTCCAGCGCTTTATCGACCAAGTCATGCGAGGCCTGCCATTCACCTTCGCCTACATCGATGATATTCGTTAGTGAAAGCCACGAGCAGCATATGGACCACCTTTGACTCGTTTTCCAGCGTCTCCAGGAATACAACGTCGTTATCATCCCGACCAAATGCCAATTTGGCCGACCAGCCCTCGAAATCCTTGGACAAACAATCGATTCTTGTGGAATCACTGCCATTGCACAGAAAATCAAGGCGATTGAAGACTACCCAACTCCAACGTCTCTTCGCCAGCTACGTCAATTCCTAGGATTCATCAACCTTGACGGCAGATTCATACCAAACTGCGCGGACAAATGCCTGTTAACTGATCTTTTGCGGGGAAATCTAAAGAAGTTCAACATGACAACGGAATCTATCGCCGCGTTTCAATTAGTCAAAGCATGCCTCAGCACGCTCAATTCGCTGGCTCATCTCTCCGCGGACAGTTAAGTGAAGCTCGTGCTCAAAACAGACGCTTGTCAAGTGGCTGTCGGTGCCGTTCTATAACAAATCATTGATGACGAGTGCGCACCACTCTCCTTCTTTTCAAGAAAGCTGCAACCAGTTCAAACCAGGTATAGTACCTTCAGCCAAGAACTACTTACGATGTACCTCGCAGTTAAACACTTCTGATACATACTAGAAGGACGTCAATTCACCATCTACACGGACCGCAAGCCCTTGATCCATGCCTAAAGCGCTGCCGCAGACCGCTACTCGCCTCGGGAAACTCGCCACTTGGACTAACTCGCACATTTCACCACTGACGTAAGGTACATCGAGGGACCCAGCGACGTCGAGGCAGATGCTCTATCACGCACATCTATTTCCCAGATCGCGAAGATTGATTTAGAGGAAATCATCGCCCTGCAGGAGGACGATCCGGAATTTTTAACAATCACTTCGGAAGCTTCAATGCAGTTTGCTCTCCTACCCGTACCCGGCAGTTGAGTACGTATCCATTGTGATACATCGACAGGAAATCCACGTCACTTTGAACCAAAGGATTACAGGCGACGGATTTTCGAGCACCTACACAGAATATCCCATCCCAGCAAACGCGCGACAACTAAAGTGATTACAGACCGCTATGTTTGGCATGGTATGCGGAAGACATTCATTGTTAGGCACAACAGTGTCTTGCCTGCTAACGTAGTAAAGTACATCGCCATAGAGGCTCCATCCCCGAACAATTCCCACTTCCAGATGGACGTTTCCGGCATGTATATATCGATCTAGTTGTACCGTTACCCTCATCCCGCGGGTGCACTCATCGTTTGACGTGCATCGATAGATTCACAGGCTGGCCCCAAGCGTGTCCCCTAGCGGATACATCCCCGGAAACCGTGGCTCGCACCTTCGTCTCCGGTTGGATCGCGAATTACTGTGTCCCGTCCCAGATCGCCACAGACCGCGGAGCTCAGTTAACGTCCCACCTCTTTGCAGAACTAAATCGTCTCCTGGGTTGCGAACATTTTCAGACGACGGCTTACCAACCAGCCGCAAACGACCTCGTTGAGCGATTCCATCGTTAATTGATGGCTGCGCTCGTCGCCACCGAATCTAGCGCGTAATGGGTAGACAAACTGCCTCTGGTTCTGCTCGGCAACCGCAATACCGCAAAAGAGGACATCGGTTGCACATCAGTCGATATGGTTCATGGGACAACTCTGCGACTCCCCGGCGAACTGCTGACCGACTCCACACCCCTGATTGGAATTGAAACCGATCCGTCTGTCTCCCTACTCCGAGCCTTCATGTGAGAATTACGTGCTCCGCTTACCTGTGTAACTTGCCGTACCAGTCACGTCAACAATTACCTTATAGCGGGCCCGTACGTATTCACGCGGTTGGATCGTGTAAAACGGCCCTTCGAAGCACCATACGACGGTCCATTCAATGTCATCTCCTGCAGTGCCAAGTACTTCGTCATCGAACGCAACGGCCGTCCGGATTCAGTCAGCATCGACCGATTAAGGCTCGCGTACATGGAATCGAAAACAGACCGAGGATCCCCTACGACTGTGGCTATCCCTTTACAGCCAGTCCCCATCGTTTCGTTTCCTTCGTCTCTCTTTTTATCGACTCCAGATACGCAGCCGATGGGCGAGGACTTGAGCATTACACACCCGTCAACGCCAACAACTCGACCTATGATGGAAACCCCTCTGCATTTACGGACAGCGGTGACAACTGACGACACGGACACTTCGCGCACACGCACTGGCTGTACCGTGGCACGACCCCCGTCGGTACACAACGTAGATGGCTGTCGAGCATGGTTGAACAGCCAACGCTCTAGGGGGGATTTATGTAGGAATTATTCCTATTTGATATAATTCCTTAATAATTCCAAAAGTAAGTTTATTTCCATAAACTTTTTACATCATTATGCCGTGTGTCGTTTTGTTTAAATTAACTAAACACACACTTGCGCTTCCTACAGCGTAAACGTCTGACTGCTTATGCGGTGCCGAACCACTATTTATTGTTTTCAGATTAGTTACCCTGCACATTTCTTCTCTTTTCGGTTATTTACTACTTCTTTCATCTACGACGAGCAATTATCCCGGTGAAGAAATAACACGTGTCAAACATATTGTTAGCAATAATCCGAGTGAATCACACTAGGATTACGTAAGCCTGTTGTTGATACTGAGTGTCTTCTTATCTTACATAAATATAATTATATATATTTATACATAAATTCACACTTAGAATAATTCACAACACTTAGATTAATTCTTATTTACGTAACGCTCGGCTTATCCGCTACAATGTTATCTATTCGGAAAACAATGCAATAATATGCGTGGACAATGTATCAAATATGAAATCGCCAGCCTAGTCGAGGCAAAATGCAGCACAGTCGTAGACTGCATGTGGGCTAAGATGCTTTTAGATAACCAGTCCTAGACAGATATTAAATTGAAAATGTAACAATAAGGTTTGTATTGTTTTTAGTTTTTCTATTAAACAATGTGTTGAAATATGGTAGGCCATTTAGCGTCTAACTCCCATTTAAAGCTTACCACATTTGGGAGGTTTACTGTACAATCTGTGATCTTGTTCCAGAAGTTGACCACACGGTTGCTGAAAAAGTGCTCACGTGCAGCAGCCTGGGTCTACTTCTAAGGAGTTTCATAGAATTACCCATTTTAGATGTTTTAGTGGCAAGCTTAGGCATTTCGGTAATATTATCACCCGTGAGACCCTTTAGAAACTTAAATGGCTTCTATTAGGTCGCCTCGCTGTCCCCGTCTCCTTTGTGAGAACAGATCGAGGTCATTGAGTCTTGACTCATAGGTTTTACCTGTCTGACCCTAAACCATGCTAGTCCCTTTTGAGACATGTGATATCTTTTTGAAGTACGGTGCCGAGAATTGAACACAGTATTACAAGTGAGGCCGCACGACTACTTTGTATGAGGGAATGATGATCAGTTCGGTTCAGTTCAGTTCAATTGCACATGACAGTAAGTGGCTAACGAGCCAATCGAGTGTCCAGAATTTCTTTCAGTGGAAAGTTGCAGAAAAGCAATCACCACTGCCAAAACGTTTTTTCTCATTGTGCTTCGGATAACTTCGACGATCGCGAAGCCTAGAGATTATCCTGGTTGTATTTAGGAAGCACCTCGTTCTGAATCATGCTGGAAAAATATAAAGAAATTTCCTTTCACCAGTACGATGAGAGGTCAGCTAAAGAAGAGTTGTGTGTTAAAATAGCACAACTCTATCATTTACTTTAATTACCAGATAACGTTGAAAATGGTGAACTAAATAATCTTGCATAGCAATCTGGGGGAAATTTCAAGAAAAAGCTTATCCCAGATGCGGTCTAAACCTTGGGTGAACGCCACCGGGTGCTTAGCTCGGTACTAAAGGCAAAGTAGTCTTTCATGATAGCGCCGCTTAACCCTTCCAAGATCTCAAAGATTTAAATTAAGTCACCTTTCAAACGACGGCGCGTAAGTGAGATAATATCTGGGGGCTTTAGGCGCTGACACTCAATCATGCGAGCTGCGAGACCTGTACGCTTTTGAGTCAAACGATGGCCTTCTTGTAGTAAAGGCACCATGCCAGGACATGATATTCTAAATGCAGCCGAACTAATACATTGTACAGTGGCAGGAATACATAGTGTCCTCTGCTGAATAGCACGGATCTCAGCCGAGAAAGCAACTTTGCGAGCACGTTCAGCTGCAGCGGCGCATTAGTCATCCCATTTGAAGTCAGTTTAAACTAGTATTCCAAAATCCTAAACAAGCTGTGTGGCGTTAGCATTCTCAGAATTTTCCCACGCTAGGTGTAACCGACAAAACGGTCCGTCAAAATAGAGTTAAACGTCAAAGAATTCAGTCACGATATAACGGCCAATCTGTCTATCCAACTGTTGAGTTACGCGTCCAAGCCCACCAAGATATCGACAAGACAATAAGTGACATGAGTAGGGTACTCAATTATTTCGCTTCACACTTAATTCAAAAACACGAATATTCAACAGTTGCAATGACATCAAATGATCGCAACTTTAAATAGCGCGGGAACGGCCGAAAAAGATAATAAAAAAAATAGGCTCGATAACGAATTAACTCAAGTATTTCGGTAAAACAAAAATGATAAAGTATACAAAAATACCAGCAGATTGAAACAATTAGACATCAATAAAATAAATTCAAATGTTCACCCTACACCTGGACTGAAATCTTATCGACCAGTGCCGACATGTTTTGGCTCTTATTATGGTTCAGTGGGTGGTCCCACTGGTATGACCCGTTTAATACCCATTCAAAAACTTTTATCAAGGTATCTTTATCCTTTGATTCGACACACTTTACATCATCCTGATAAATGAAGCATGGGCATTTCAATGCAGACTACATGTCACTAATGAAAATCAGGAATAGAGGAGGACCGAGAACTGACCCTTTATGTACTCCAATGATCACGTTGGTTTGGTTTGACAGCGTAGATCTCAACTAAACTGTGAATATCCTACCTGTAGGGAATGCCTTTATCCAAGCAAGTAGACAACCTCGTATACTCTTTGCTGCTAGCTTAAACTCTAAGAGGCGGCGATATATGGAATCGAAAGCCTTGCTGAAATCTAGGTAGAGGGCTTCGACAGGCTTCACTTCGTTCAAACGTTTAGTGGCAGAATTGAGAAAAGTAAGAAGATTAGTCAGTCAGGATCTACACATTAGAAATCCATGTTAAGTTACACTCAGTAGAGAATGCCTATAAAGATGGTGATAAATTTTGTCACGCAGTTGATTTTCTAATACTTTCGAGACAATGCTAGTCAGGCTGACAGGTCTATAGCTACCAAGAGTTGACCTGCAAACACCCTTGTGTATTGGCACTATTATGGCTTCTTTCCACTCACTAGAAACCAATCCCAATCAAACATGAATTAAAGAGGTTGCATAAGGTTTGTGTAAGCACTGAAGCGGGATTCTTTAGCATAGGTGAGTGGATACCATCTGGTCCTTCAGCTTTGTTGAAGCGAACATGGATAAGTGCTTCATTTAGCTCTGCTTCATTGAAGCACAACTCATCTAGTGCAGGAGCAACAGGTAGTAAATTCAAACAACTAGACGGAGCATTTAACGAATTATCACGTCTCTGGACGCTACTAATGAGGCTTGAAAAGGAAGTCGCCATAGACAGATCGGTATCATCTACTTTTCAGTCCTCCAGTTTCAAATCTCGAATGCTCTCCCTGGTGTAGCCTTTTGATTGAGCGTAGCTATAAAATCTTTTCAGATTGGATTTAACGTCCCTAGCTGAGGAAACCTCTAACTCCTGTTTGAGCCATCGCTGTTGTTTAAAACAAGCGTCCCGATCGGTTTTGTAGCAGACCCAAGAACCAGAAGTAACAGATAGCTTATATTGCCGCCATAATCGATCCCGTTTCTCCTGTAGACAGATGAACAAGATTAGTCCACCAGTGATGCCTTTGATGGTTTTTCACGACTAGCAGCGAAGCGTGTTTTTCTTGCAACTCTTCTTGATGTTTGTCTGGAACTTAGTTCACCCTCGTCACCAAGTAAAGATGTACCGCAACGTTAGTTGCATGGACATCGTCCAACTACCAACTAAGTCAATAAATCCAAATTGGGAACCAGACGAAATAGAAAGTGGTGCAGAAAACAGGTAGAATATTATAAGAGGACACTCTTTACAAACACAGTAAAGTTTTGCTCTTTCACAACAAGTGAGAACTCGAGTAAAACCCCTTTTGGGGAGCGCGTTTATTCGTTGGGCTATCAGATGGCGTGACCTTAGCTGGAGGGTTTACAAATTCTCTGGAATTCACTGATCTGGACTGCAGTACATACAGATCAGAAAATCAGCTGTTGTTCTGCAAAGAACGCTAAAAAGGACTCAGAATCCAGACTTGTCAAAGAAGCAAAGATTAACTTAAAAGCTTTATATAGCTATTTTCAATCCGAACGATCTTTAAGAGAAGAAATAGCTAGGAAAGTGCTGAATGATGGCAACATGGCTTTGGCAGCACAGAAAAAAGCCGATGCATTACATATATTTTTCTGCAGTTTTATCCGGCATGAATCAGGTAAACGTTTAGAAACTCACGAAAACAGCGCACCTCTCTTCAACTCTGTGGAGGTAAATCAGGAAATCGTCACCACAGTTCAGTCGCAGTTGGATAAAACTAAGTCGGCTGACCCCGACGTAATAAATGCGACTATTCTTAAACTGCTAGCGAATATAGTTAACCTCGCAATCAGCTTGCTGCTACATTTCTTCGGGGTACACTACCAGATGCTTTCAAACGAGCAGCGGAATTACCCATGCACAAAATTGACCGATTTCGGAAATAGGAAACAATAGGCCAGTGAGCCGGACTAGCATTCTTCGCAAGTGCTTGGAAAAAGTCATGCGACA
>JACCGJ010013083.1:0-16523 GCA_013407085.1 Atriophallophorus winterbourni
CCAAGTAAAACAAACTCACACAGCATCTACAAATTGCTACACCACTGCTCTTTTACTCCTATGCCTTCAATTTACCAATCGTTAATCAAACTTAGGGCGTTTGATAATTTTGATAGGCATACCTTTCTGATGAATTTTGTTCTATCGTTTGTTCGCTCTGCTCGACATATGTAGTCAAAATTCAAGACCAAATGGTCGCTCGAACCTAGCGGACAATCGTATGTAATGCTTTCGACGGAGTCCTCTTCTGTTGTCAAGATAAGATCGAGCATTGAAGGCATATCTCTCCCTCTGTATCTTGTATTGCTTTCAACGTGATTATACAAGGGAATTTCGTCAAACAGCTGCTGGAAGATGGCAGCAGTGGAGGTGTGAGAAATTTTGTTCGTCTTCAGCAAGTTAGGCAGATTAAAGTCTCCCATGATCAAGATTCTGGTATGATATCTCGAGGCAATCAAGCGTAGCTTGTCGAGTAGATTCGTATTATACACTTCCGGGGCTGCTGGTGGGCGATAAATTACGCCGATTGTGCAATCATCGCCTGTAGTCGTTGTCAACAAACACCATAGCGTGTCCTGAAGCACCAAGTCGGAATCCGTCAGTTCTTTGCACTTGAGTCTCTGATCATAATAGAGTGCCACACCTCCTCCACGTGACGCACGGTCTCGGTGGAGCAGTGACATGCCAGCAATCTCTAACTCACAATCGTGGATTTCCGGGCTCAGCCAAGTTTCGGTAATAGCAATTAGCTGAGGTCGTTTAGTCTCAAACCTAGCGACAAGTTCGGCAAATTTGGAAATTGAAAAATATGCGATTTTTTAGGGACCAAGCCTGGAGGTTGTCCAGATCCTTCTGGAGCAGTTCGCAGTCCTCCGACTTACTTATCTTAGACCAAACTTTTATATCGTCCGCGAACAGTACGATCTTGCATTTGATGAGAGCTGGTATGTCATTAGCATAAAGCGCGAAGAGGATTGGTCCGAGGACGGATCCCTGAGGCACTCCACTTGTCACGGCTACCGACTTCGATAGAGCACCGTCCACAGAGACTTGAACAAACCGATCAGTCAGGTAATTTTCTAACCATGCTAACAGACTGCCAGTGATACCACAACGTTCCAGCTTCTGCAAGAGAATACTGTGGTTTACACGGTCAAATGCTTTCGACATATCGAGGTAACATACATGGATAGTATCCCCAGCATCGACTGCTCCAGTCCAGTCGTCAAGGATAAGGAGAAGGTTAGTAAGGCAGGAGTATCCCCTTCTAAAACCGTGTTGGGCTCCCGAAAATAGCATATTTTCCTTAAGGTATTTGCTCAGTTTGTTTGCCACGATCCTTTCGAGTACCTTGGATACGGCGGACAACAAAGTAACATGTCTTTAATTTGCGGGCTCCGAACGCACCCCGCCTTTGAAAATCGGGGAGATTATACCAGATTTCCATTCAGTCGGTATGACACTTTGCGACAACGATTCGCAGAATAACTGAGTTAGAGGTCCGCATAGAGATTGTGCACAATGCTTGAGTATATTCGGGGTAATTTTATCACAACCAGGGGATTTTCTGGGATTCAACGATAGTAGAGTTCCCAGCACCTCTTCTTTGTTGATGGTTATTGTGTCCAATGGTAGAGGATGCGTTATTTCTGGATCCATTTGTATATCCACGCTTTCCTTTGGACAAAATAATGTAGCATAATAATTTACCAAAGCATCCGCGTTGTCAGCTGCATTTGTGGTCATTCCAGTGGGCGTCCGCAAGGCCGAAACTCCTGGTTTCACTGAACACTGCTTGTTCACAATCTGGTAAAGAAGCTTGGGATTCCGTTCCATTTTAGACATTATGACAGCTTGATACTGTATTTTGTCTTCAGCAATAAGTTTGATGACCTGGTTTCTTAGTTTTCTAAAGGTCTCCCATGTGGCATCGGTGGTTAACTGGCGATGGTTTATCCAAGCCTTATTTCGCAGTTTAATCCATTTCCGAGTGCGACTGCGGATTTTAAATTCGAATGCCTTTCCACACTGTTTTGGTACGAATGCTGAGTTTGAGTTGATTTCCCGGTTTAGATTGGTCAAAATGCTACACCACTGCTCTTTTACTCCTATGCCTTCAATTTGCCAATCGTTAATCAAACTTAGGGCGTTTGATAATTTTGATAGGCATACCTTTCTGATGAATTTTGTTCTATCGTTTGTTCGCTCTGCTCGACATAGGTAGTCAAAATTCAAGACCAAATGGTCGCTCGAACCTAGCGGACAATCGTATGTAATGCTTTCGACGGAGTCCTCTTCAGTTGTCAAGATAAGATCGAGCATTGAAGGCATATCTCTCCCTCTGTATCTTGTATTGCTTTCAACGTGATTATACAAAGGAATTTCGTCAAACAGCTGCTGGAAGATGGCAGCAGTGGAGGTTGAGAAATTTTGTTCGTCTTCAGCAAGTTAGGCAGATTAAAGTCTCCCATGATCAAGATTCTGGTATGATATCTCGAGGCAATCAAGCGTAGCTTGTCGAGTAGATTCGTATTATACACTTCCGGGGCTGCTGGTGGGCGATAAATTACGCCGATTGTGCAATCATCGCCTGTAGTCGTTGTCAACAAACACCATAGCGTGTCCTGAAGCACCAAGTCGGAATCCGTCAGTTCTTTGCACTTGAGTCTCTGATCATAATAGAGTGCCACACCTCCTCCACGTGACGCACGGTCTCGGCGGAGCAGTGACATGCCAGCAATCTCTAACTCACAATCGTGGATTTCCGGGCTCAGCCAAGTTTCGGTAATGGCAATTAGCTGAGGTCGTTTAGTCTCAAACCGAGCGACAAGTTCGGCAAATTTGTTAATCAAGCATTGGGCATTGGTATAGAGGCATCCAAGAACAGTTTTGGTAAGCAAAGATGGATGGTGTCGTGTGATGTCATAATCTGAGACAACCGTCATTGTCACGCCGACTCTGGAAGAGTCGGCACTGTTCTGTTTTTTGACAAGTTAAGTAGCATATCGGTCGTTTCAGGTTGAGAGGCGCAAATCGAGTCCTCTTTTTGGCCAAAAAAGATTTCTTTATCTGGCTTCAGTCCACTCTCGGGAGTCATTTGGGGTGGCTTTGCGTTCGATTGCTGATTTTGTGTCCCAGCTGAAGATTCATTTCTCGGTTCAGTTGATAGGGCTTCATCAATCTTGACAGTATTTAATGCAGAATGGGCTGCATTTATATCAGTGTTTATGTGATCGCTAAGGATTACACCTTTTGGAATTTTGTGTTTCCAGCTTTTCCAGTTGGAACGTACAGTATCAACCATAGTACTCATTAGGAAGTTTATTTTTAATGGACGTGGCCCATTACCTTTGTATTTGCTGAGGAAGGCAGTCTAAAAGTATCCACGACAACGGCCTTTTCGACGAAAATGGTATCAGCCAGAAAACTCCATTGCCTGTAGTCATGCTCAGCTCGCTCGTTAGCCTCAGGATTGTCTGCCAGTTCTGGAACTCCGAGGATGATGAGATTGCGATTAGATGCCATGATCGAATATGTTTCTTATACAGCTTCACTCTGATTGGGTGACCATGTTGTCAGGACAGTTGATTATATCTATCAATAGGGCCAGTAAAGAATAGTCAACGAAAATATGCAACTATGTGAACTTCAAGCTCTTATTACCGCCAATCGATGGGATTTTTGTGAACTCACCATCATTATGGAACGTGTCCGCGTGCGGTCGCATTTTTCGTTGCTCTGACATTTTTGTCCATATCTTCGTTGCATCTGCTCGGATTTATACCGTTTAAAGTATTCTGTCTATCACTCGACGACGCATATCGGATTTCGATCGCTCAAGTCGAACTACAGCAAAGTTACCAGTTTTGACGGAAAAGGCCAATTTGTTCACGCGTACAAAGATTTTCGCAGAACAAGCTACCCTGTTGATTTTGCTATCATTAGAAACATCACATTGAGCTACAGGTTTTGACACCTTGCTCCATATTCTATCTTCTGTAATCACCGAGTTATTGCGGATTATTTGTTCAATGCCGAAACCACGCCAGCAACAACTGGCAGCTCACTCAACTCGCAAAACACCAGTTATCGATCAACCGGCAAGCCATACGCAGCCCACGAACATGTGCGAACGTGTAACGAGGTCCACCGCCAAAACAAAGAAATCGATCGATCCAGCTGTGACCGCGACACGGGATCTGTGTGACCTCTGCATCACATGTCTAACCCCGGTAAGCGTTGATAGCGTTTCAGTTAAATGTGCTTTTTGCGGGTTCCGTCAACACGCGTCATGTGATAACAATTTGACTGATGACTGTGTGCGTTTTGTGAACGACGAGAAACATCCTTCTGTTTGTTATGTTTGTATTAACTGCAGACAATCCAATGAAGGCGTTCGCCACAACACTAAAGACACCGTTTGTAGAACAATATCATCAATGGATTTAGAGAAATCTAGATTTTAAAGACAAAATTGAAAAAAACGAATGTCTGCTCTAGAGCAAAGTCTACAGCGAGTTGAAATTGCTATAATCACGAATGAACAGGTTTTGCGTGCATCATCGCCCGTAGCGGAAATCAGCGATATAGCAAACGCCGATAAAACACCACAAAAGTCAAATTTGGTTAGTGGTGCATCTTTGGTGATTAGTGGTGATTCAATGCGACAACAAAGGAGCAATAGATATGATTTCGTTACTAAGTCGGCTTTTCCAATGAAATACTAAATGAAATCTCAGTAAACAATGAGTGTGTCATGCTCAGACTTCTTCGTTTGAATACCGCAAAGTCACCAGGAGCAGATGGAATCACTCCTTTTATCCTCAATCGATGCGCATCCTCATTGTGTGGTCCACTCAGCACGTTATTCCAAATTTCGCTCGAAAATAGCATCGTTCCTGCGGAATGGAAATCTGGCATCATCACACCAATCTACAAGGGCGGGAGTCGATATGACGCTGCGAACTATAGACCAATTACGTTGTTGCCAGTAATTTCTAAAGTGCTAGAGAGTTTAGTAGCGGAAAAGATCACCCATCACCTCGAAAACAATAGAGTGCTTGCGACTGAACAGCACGGTTTCAGGAAACATCACTCATGTCTATCTAACCTCTTACTCACCTTAAACGACTGGACTGAGTGTGTGGACAATGGTTACTCCATCCACGCATGCTTTTTAGACATGTCAAAGGCTTTCGACCGCGTCAATCATAGTATTTTAATCCAGAAACTTGAATTGCACGGGATAACAGGAAAACTTCTTGCTTGGCTAGAAAACTATTCACGCGACAGGAGTGCCCAAGTCAGAGTTGATGGCGCCTTATCGAAATCATTGTCAGCACCAATTGTGCCGGAGACTATATGCGATGGATATTTTTAAAGCTAATTTGGACAAACACTTGAGAGAAAACCCAAATTTTGGTACGATTTATACTACGTGAGTTTCCCTGTTCTTCTTTTTTATTGTATATACCTCATAACTCCATCTTATGGATATTGTTAAGCTATTGTGTACGTGTCTGTTTCCTTTGGAATTCCCTCCCCGAAACTCTTGTCATCTCTCCCAGCATCGAAACGTTTATTCGAAATTTGGATACTTATTTGTTGCATAATGATTTGACGACACCTGCGTATTGACTCATGGTAACTACACAACTTGACTATACTTGACATTACATGTTTATTTTATACCTATTTCCTGAACGAATATTTACTATGATATGGTAATTGTGAAGCTATGTGCTTTTTGTGACCATAAATTCTTGAATCTTGAATCTTAAATGCTTTTTAGACTATTACAACTTTGAATCACATCAGCTCAGGAAATAATGGAGACGTTTTACAACCATCATTATCATTGATTTGTCATTAAACTTGAAAGTAATAAACACCAAGCAGCGTCCAAAAAGACTCTTTGGAGCAGTACGCGTATATGTGCGTGTAAACATGGCAATGCTTGGTATAAGCCTGGTATATAAACATGTTTGTGATGGACTCTCCTTGTTTGGCGAAGTTTAAAGCGATATTGGACCTACATATGCAACGAACATTATTTGTGAGCCATAATTTTGATATACTCTACTTGTTATATACTATAAATTTTCACAATTCTATTCATAACATCATCTTCTGATGTTGTAAATTGTTCGCTTTTTTATCATTAATCTTTTGGTTAAAACAATTCTTCAAGGAGCGAATCTCTCAGTTTGTTCATTGCCTTTTAAATACGTTTTTGATGTAGTTGATTGATGTGCATTACCTTGAAACAGCTCTTCTAATCCTCTCAGCTACTTTCGACGAAATGCAAACCTGATCAGATGCAGGATTTCTATTTAAATCCCGACTGCTAGGTAGAGGGAAACTTTTCTGATACAGGATAACCCAAATTGGATTCACCATCATAGTGATATACTAATGTAAGTACATGTGTTTCTTCGAGGCGTTTCGTATGCCCGCTCCTGACTTTAGACCCAAAGTAATTTCACACTATGTCTTCTGTTTTAATTTATTCATCATTCTCACTGACTCACTCAGTCGTCTCCGTGCCGGGTGGCACATGAGGCGAAGGCAACCCCACGCTAGCAGTTCCGGTCTGCCGCTGCTTCCGTTGCCGTCTGCACCGTGAATCCTTGTCCATGTAGTTCGCGTTCCAACGTTCTGCGCCAAGTTTCCTTGGGCCGTCCCCTTTTTCGTTTACCTTGCGGAAGCCGGTGAATGGCTACCTTCGTATGCGAACTGGGATCCATCCTGCAGACATGACCGAACCATCTCCACCGTCGCCTTTTGACTACAGTAGATACTACCTCCAGACCAGTTTTTCGCAGGAGCTCTTCATTCGAAATGGTGTGGCCAAAAAATCCGTAGAATCCTTCTCAAGCACTTAGTTTGAAACACGTTCATTCTGCACTGAATGGCAGCGGTCGACTTCCAGCATTCCGATGCATACAGCAACACACTCAGAACGTTGCTCTTGAAGAGTCTGATATTCGTGTTAATGCTGAGAGCGGAGGGTTTCCAAATGGAATCCTGCATGCAGAATGCTTGGTTCGCCTTCCCGATCGTTCTTTTTACCTCATCTTCACAGTCATTATTTACAGTCAGTTTACTCCCAAGGTAGACTGTATCTGTAACCTCACTGAGCGGTTGACCGTCCACGAACACTGGGGGTTGCTCCGGAACATTCTTCCGCATTACCTCCGATTTGCCATCGTTAATTTCTAAACCCACCGTCATGCCAATTACCGATAGTCGATCGCTGTTGTTCTGGATGTCACTGATCTTGCATGCCAAGAGGGCAATATCATCCGCATAGTCTTCTAGCAGTCCCGCTGGGGTCCATGGAATGCCTGCTGCCCTGCCATTGGTCACCTGTCTCATAATCCAGTCGATTGTTAGAGAGAAGAGTATCGGTGAGAGGATACATCCTTGCCTCACTCCCGTACGAACCTCAAAATTCTCAGTGAGCATTCCATTGTGAGCGACTTGGCATTCAAACTTCTTATAAAAGGCTTTTATGAGATTTAATATATTTGATGGTATACCATAATGACGGAGGATTTTCCATAACACTGGTCGGTGAACGCTATCGAAGGCCTTCTGGAAGTCGATGTAGGCCACACATAGCTCTGCATTCCATTCATGTGTTTGCTCCAGGATCTGACGGAGGACAAAGATTTGGTCAATGCGAGATTTTCCTTTCCTGAACCAGGCTTGTTCTTGTCGTAAAATGGATTCAACTGCATTGGAGACACGTCAGAGAATGATGCGGCAGAATACTTTGCTCGTGACTGATAGAAACGTAATACCTCGCCAATTGGTGCAGTAGCTCAAGTCACCTTTCTTGGGAAATTTGATTATAGTACCCGAGCGCCAGGCGTCCGGTATCTGCTCAGTATCCCAGATGTTCTGGAATAGGTCTCGCAAAACTTTCGGCGTCTCTTCGGTTTCCGCCTTGAGCAGTTCGGCATACACTCCATCGTCACCTGGTGCCTTCCCATTTTTCAACCTCTGGATAGCAAATTGCACCTCTTGGAGGCTGATGGGGTCTGTGTTGACGTCGAGGTCTGTAGCTGCCTCAGGTATAACGACGTTGGTTTGAGGCGGTGGGCGGTTTATGATGAGCTCAAAATGTTCTCGCCATCTGACTAAATCTTCTTTCGCATCAGTTATTACATCTCCACCCTGGGTCCTCACTTGTTGATTGCTTGCCTGACTACGATTACAGAGCTTTCGATTAATCTGATATAACGTTCTCAAATCATTCATTCGGCACGCCTCTTCTGCTTGTTGTGTCAGGTTTTCCACATACCGTCTTTTGTCCTTCCTCGCTGATTTTTTAACCTCTTTATCTTTCATTCTATACTCTTCAGTGATGACATTCCTTTCATTAGACGGTTTCTTGCTCAGCATGCGTTTCTTTACATCTTTTCTCTCTTCTATGAGTTGCCAGGTTTTCTACGAGATCCACGAGGCTTTGTCCCTCTGTCTGTACCCGAGGACTTTTTCTCCGAAGGCCTTTAGTGTGCGGTTGAAAACATCAATCGTCATTGAATCCTTGGGCCGGGCGCTGATTTCCTCTCTCAGGATGTTGCCAAAAGCTTTCCTCGTGGCGTCATCGCTCAGCTTATTCACATTCAATCGTGGGCTGCGCTGAATTCCGATATTTGCCCTTATCAGTTTTAAACACATCTTTCCCACAACCAAGAAATGGTCGCTACCAATATCGGCACCACGCATGATCCTCACATCTTGTAACGAGCGCCTTCATTTACCATTTATCATCATGTGATCAATTTGACTTTCTGTGCTGCGTCCGGAGAAGACCATGTTATTTTATGGATGTTTTTATGGGGGAATAGGGTGCCTCCAACGACAAGATCGTTCTGTTCGCGGAAGTCAAGTAGCCTCTTCCCATTATCATTATGTAGGCCAAAACCATGCACTCCCATGGTACGCTCCCTCCCCGTATTTACAGTTCCGGTTCTAGCGTTGAAATCTCCCATTATCGCCAGTAGGTCGTGCTTTGGGATGACCCCCAAGACTAATTGCATGGCTTCGTAAAATCTGGATTTCTCCTCTTGGGCTGCATCTTCTGTTGGAGCGTATGCTACCACAATCGCGAGTTTGCAAAAGCTCAAGTTTAGTCTGGCATATAGGAGTCGCTCGTTTACACACCTCCATTGCATGATCATACTGCTTGTCTTTCTGCTTGCAACCTGACCAACTCCACCATGATGGAGGTTATCTTGTCTTCCTGACCAGATAATAGTCTCACCGCTATCTAGCTTTCGCTGACCAGAGCTGGTCCATCTCACTTCGGACATTCCAAGTATCCTCGATCATACCTGTTGAGCTCACGTATGGCTTGAGCCAGCTTGATACAGCATTCGAACGTTCCAGCAACCAAGGATTATCGTTCTTTTCGGCGCAAGGAGATCAGCCATCGGGGTGGAAAATTCCTTTCGGCTTTTATCTCCATACGTCATGGAACCTTTTGTACGGTTCGCGTCACTCCTAGAGCCGTTGTTGAGGAGAATTTTCGGATCTGCTGTCATCGTTTCCGTGATAGGGTTGCTAGCCCTAAGCCCAAACCTCCTCCTTTCTCAGACGGGACCGTCCTTGGCGGAGTTTATTCATCATTCTACCATCCAGTTATTTAGACTACTTCATTATCATATCTTATATCAACATTGTTACACAGGCTAGTTCATTGTGCAGACATAATAGAAACAGGTTTGAAACAACACTAGTTTTTAATCGATTTTTGAGTGCTGTTGATATTGACCATGATACTTCCAACAGCATAGAATCATATCATGGAACTTGGCGGTCAAAACTTCACACAATTTCCCAAATTCTCGAAAGGCTACTGAATGCGCATCCAAGGTTTTCTTAAAACAAAGGATCCACAGGACCAATGAAAACCTGACAAACGCGCGATCGAAAGCCTCCAGTTTGAAGTTACGAATTGCGAAATGTGTTATGTGAAGTGGATTTCTGCAAAATTTGTGGAAAACACACTAACAAAAATCTGCTCAGAACCCCGGGTGCTATGGACTTCCGAAGATACAACGGGTTGGCACCATCTTGAGGCACAATGCAGATGGCATTGGATCTCCAAAATACGAATTGGCTAAGCACGTTGCCTAGCTTTTGAAACCATTGGCTGGTAACAAAATTTCTTTCAGTAAGAACTTGTTTTATTTTGTTCGTCCTTTAAGTACCGTAACAAGTGAGGGGGATGAGATGATGGTTACCTTTGACTTAAGCTCATTGTTGACACTACAAGCATTTTAGAATTAGCGAGGAAGTCACTCAACTCCGACATGACCTTGAAGGATCGTACAAACTTGAGTGTACAACAACTCATCAACGGTATAGCAATTTATTTAAACATGAACCACTTCTTATTTAATCAACAGCAATACAAGCAAAACGATGGTTTAGCGATGGGCTCACCTATATCCCCAGTGCTGGCGAATATGTACATGGAGCACTTCGAAGAGACAGCATTGAGAAACGAAGCTTTGAAACCAAAGATATGGTGGCGCTATGTTGACGATACATTCGTCATCATAAAGCGAAACAAACTAGAAGCATTTCATAGTTATCTCAGTAATTTGAATCCGAAAATCCATGTCACAAAAGAAACCGAGTCTACAGAAGGGACACTTCCGTTCTTCGACTGCCTCGCGCAGAAAGATAACGGTAAGATAAGAACGACGCTACATCGTAAGCCAATCGACACAGATGCCATTTTGAGATTCAGAAAAGGGCATTTCAGTTCGTAGCAAAATCGGTAATCTACAAGGCTGACCGCATCTGCAGCGAGGATGCAGATAATAGACGAGGTCATCAAGAGGTCAGTCATCGGCGTGCAAATCATGGTTACCCCAAGAGCTTAATTAAGCGCCAATTGAACCGAGTTAAACATCCGCAACCGAAAACGGAAAAAGTATGGCGAGCTACCTTACGTCAAAAGCGCCTCCGAAGGAACAAGTTGAATATTGAATAACGCAGACATTTGAGTAATATATAATAAAGGTAGAACTCTCGGATCCTTATTAATGCATCTCAAAGATAAGACTTCTTTAGGTTATACGACCAACTGCATCTACAAAATCAAATGCAAGGGTTGCGCGGGTGTTTACATTGGGCAAACGTCTAGAGAACTTTGCACTAGGGTAAACGAACATAGGAAACGAGTATGAAAGCAATCACGCAATCCCAGTGAATATCAATCACTGATTCGGCCCTAGCTGAACACGTGCTAGACACTGGACACTGCGTAGATCTTGATAACGTGAAAGTGATTAGACGGGGTGTGAAATATTATAGGGAAAGGCCTCACGCCGAGGCTGTTGAAATAACAAAGACTGGGGCGAATACGGTGAACAAGGTGGATGGGGCGGATATCTCAACAATTTTTTTCATGATTATGGACTCTCAATCGGTCTCGAATATTTTCAAATACTTTACTTCCAACACATTCCACAACGATAAAGTTTCAATGAATAATCCGTCTAACAATAATGTGATAAAGTCAAAAGCATTAGTTTATCGATACCCGGTTGCTTGAAAATATCATTTGGAGAAATTTGATACTAAACAACATAAACTTAACTCAAATATTCATTTGCATGCTTTTCCGTCATTCCCACCCCACGACCGGTTTCGTGCTGTTTGCACTTATCAGGTAGGGACAGTAAGATCAGGATCCGCATGCGCTTGAAACAGTGGAGGAATGGTAAACAAGGAGCGCTTGTATGCCACTGTTGGATAAGGCTCGTACGAAGAACCTGTTCAAAGCATGTGTCGAAACACATGTTAATGGGGTTAAACCCATAACCATGAAACAAAATATTCATTTGCATGATTTTCCGTCATTCACACCCCACGACCGGTTTCGTGCTGTTTTGCACTCATCAGGTAGGGACAGTGGGATCAGGATCCGCATGCGCTTGAAACAGTGGAGGAATGGTAAACAAGTTGCGCTTGTATGCCACTGTTGGATAGGGTTTGTACGACCAACCTGTTCAAAGCATGTGTCCAAACACATGTTAAATGGGGTTAAACCCATAACCATGAAACAAAATATTCATTTGCATGCTTTTCCGTCATTCACACCCCACGACCGGTTTCGTGCTGTTGCACTCATCAGGTAGGGACAGTAAGATCAGGATCCGCATGCGCTTGAAACAGTGGATGAATGGTAAACAAAGAGCGCTTGTATGCCACTGTTGGATAAGGCTGGTCAACCGACCTGTTTCAAGCATGATGTCCATCCAACACTGTTAAATTGGTTAACCATACCATGAAACAAAATATTCATTTGCATGCTTTTCCGTCGTTATTCACACCCCCCTACGCGGTTTCGTTCGTGCTGTTTGCACTCATCAGGTAGGGACAGTAAGATCAGGATCCGCATGCGCTTGAAACCGTGGAGGAATGGTAAACAAGGAGCGCTTGTATGCCACTGTTGGATAAGGCTCGTACGACGAACCTGTTCAAAGCATGTGTCGAAACACATGTTAAATGGGGTTAAACCCATAACCATGAAACAAACTATTCATTTGCATGCTTTTCCGTCATTCACACCCCACGACCGGTTTCGTGCTGTTTGCACTCATCAGGTAGGGACGTAAGATCAGGATCCGCATGCGCTTGAAACAGTGGAAGAATGGTAAACAAGGAGCGCTTGTATGCCACTGTTGGACAAGGCTGGTACGACCAACCTTCAAGCATTGTCCAAACACATGTTAATGGGGTAAGACCCATAACCATGAAACAAAATATTCATTTGCATGCTGTTCCGTCATTCACACCCCACGACCGGTTTCGTGCTGTTTGCACTCATCAGGTAGGGACAGTAAGATCAGGATCCGCATGCGCTTGAAACAGTGGAGGAATGGTAAACAAGGAGCGCTTGTATGCCACTGTTGGATAAGGCTCGTACGACGAACCTGTTCAAAGCATGTGTCGCAACACATGTTAAATGGGGTTAAACCCATAACCATGAAACAAAATATTCATTTGCATGCTTTTCCGTCATTCACACCCCACGACCGGTTTCGTGCTGTTTGCACTCATCAGGTAGGGACAGTAAGATCAGGATCTGCATGCGCCTGAAACAGTGGAAGAATGGTAAACAAGGAGCGCTTGTATGCCACTGTTGGATAAGGCTGGTACGACCAACCTTTTCAAAGCATGTGTCTAAACACATGTTAAATGGGGTTAAACCCATAACCATGAAACAAAATATTCATTTGCATGCTTTTCCGTCATTCACACCCCACGACCGGTTTCGTGCTGTTTGCACTCATCAGGTAGGGACAGTAAGATCAGGATCCCATGCGCTTGAAACAGTGGAAGAATGGTAAACAAGTTGCGTTTGTATGCCAATGTTGGATCAGGCCTGGTACTACCAGACCTGTTCAAAGCATGTTCCAAACACAGTTAAATGGGTTAAACCCATAACCATGAAACAAAATATTCATTTGCATGCTTTTCCGTCATTCACACCCCACGACCGGTTTCGTGCTGTTTGCACTCATCAGGTAGGGACAGTAAGATCAGGATCCGCATGCGCTTGAAACAGTGGAAGAATGGTCAACAAGGAGCGCTTGTATGCCACTGTTAGAGAAGGCTGGTACGACCAACCTGTTCAAAGAATGTGTCCAAACACATGTTAAATGGGGTTAAACCCATAACCATGAAACAAAATATTCATTTGCATGCTTTTCCGTCATTCACACCCCACGACCGGTTTCGTGCTGTTTGCACTCATCAGGTAGGGACAGTAAGATCAGGATCCGCATGCGCTTGAACCAGTGGAAGAATGGTAAACAAGGAGCGCTTGTATGCCACTGTTGGATAAGGCTGGTACGACCAACCTGTTCAAAGCATGTGTCCAAACACATGTTAAATGGGGTTAACCCCATAACCATGAAACAACATATTCATTTGCATGCTTTTCCGTCATTCACACCCAACTGACGTTTCGTGCTGTTTGCCTTCATCAGGTAGGACAGTACGATCAGGATCCGCATGCGCTTGAACCAGTGGAAGAATGGTAAACAGGAGCGCTTGTAATGCACTGTTGGAAAGGCTGGTACGACCAACCTGTTTTCAGCATGTGTCCAACAATGTTAATGGGGTTAACCCCATAACCATGGAACACAAAATCTTCATTTGCATGCTTTTCCGTCATTCACACCCCACGACCGGTTTCGTGCTGCTTGCACTCATCAGGTAGGGACAGTAATATCAGGATCCGCATGCGCTTGAAACAGTGGAAGAATGGTAAACAAGGAACGCTTGTATGCCACTGTTGGATAAGGCTGGTACGAACAACCTGTTCACAGCATGTGTCCAAACACATGTTTAAAGGGGTTAAACCCATAACCATTGAACAAAATCTTACATTGCACTGCTTTTCCGTCATTCACACCCCACGACCGGTTTCGTGCTGTTTGCACTCATCAGGTAGGGACAGTAAGATCAGGATCCGCATGCGCTTGAAACAGTGGAAGAATGGTAAGCAAGGAGCGCTTGTATGCCACTGTTGGATAAGGCTGGCACGACCAACCTGTTCACAGCATGTGTCCAAACACATGTTAAATGGGGTTAAACCCATAACCATGAAACAAAATATTCATTTGCATGCTTTTCCGTCATTCACACCCCACGACCGGTTTCGTGCTGTTTGCTCTCATCAGGTAGGGACAGTAAGATCAGGATCCGCATGCGCTTGAAACAGTGGAAGAATGGTAAACAAGGAGCGCGTGTATGCCACTGTTGGATAAGGCTGGTACGACCAACCTGTTCAAAGCATGTGT
Organism: Atriophallophorus winterbourni; assembly: GCA_013407085.1. Classification (NCBI taxonomy): domain Eukaryota; kingdom Metazoa; phylum Platyhelminthes; class Trematoda; order Plagiorchiida; family Microphallidae; genus Atriophallophorus; species Atriophallophorus winterbourni. Next base: position 14,838 of record JACCGJ010013083.1, read on the forward strand.
CCAAACACATGTTAAATGGGGTTAAACCCATAACCATGAAACAAAATATTCATTTGCATGCTTTTCCGTCATTCACACCCCACGAACGGTTTCGTGCTGTTTGCACTCATCAGGTAGGGACAGTAAGATCAGGATCCGCATGCGCTTGAAACAGTGGAGGAATGGTAAACAAGGAGCGCTTGTAGGCCACTGTTGGATAAGGCTCGTACGACGAACCTGTTCAAAGCATGTGTCGAAACACATGTTAAATGGGGTTAAACCCATAACCATGAAACAAAATATTCATTTGCATGCTTTTCCGTCATTCACAACCCACGACCGGTTTCGTGCTGTTTGCACTCATCAGGTAGGGACAGTAAGATCAGGATCCGCATGCGCTTGAAACAGTGGAAGAATGGTAAACAAGGAGCGCTTGTATGCCACTGTTGGATAAGGCTGGTACGACCCACCTGTTCAAAGCATGTGTCCAAACACATGTTAAATGGGGTTAAACCCATAACCATGAAACAAAATATTCATTTGCATGCTTTTCCGTCATTCACACCCCACGACCGGTTTCGTGCTGTTTGCACTCAGCAGGTAGGGACAGTAAGATCAGGATCCGCATGCGCTTGAAACAGTGGAAGAATGGTAAACAAGGAGCGCTGGTATGCCACTGTTGGATAAGGCTGGTACGACCAACCTGTTCAAAGCATGTGTCCAAACACATGTTAAATGGGGTTAAACCCATAACCATGAAACAAAATATTCATTTGCATGCTTTTCCGTCATTCACACCCCACGACCGGTTTCGGGCTGTTTGCACTCATCAGGTAGGGACAGTAAGATCAGGATCCGCATGCGCTTGAAACAGTGGAAGAATGGTAAACAAGGAGCGCTTGTATGCACTGTTGGATAAGGATGGTACGACCAACCTGTTCAAAGCATGTGTCCAAACACATGTTGAATGGGGTTAAACCCATAACCATGAAACAAAACATTCATTTGCATGCTTGTTCGTCATTCACACCCCACGACCGGTTTCGTGCTGTTTGCACTCATCAGGTAGGGACAGTAAGATCAGGATCCGCATGCCGTCTTGAAAACGTGGAAGAATGTAAACAAGGAGCGCTTGTATGCCACTGTTGGATAAGGCGGTAAGACCAACATGTCAAAGCATGTGTCCAAACACATTTTAAATGGGTTAAAACCCATAACCATTGAAACAAAATAGTCATTGCATGCTTTGCCGTCATTCACACCCCACGACCGGTTCGTCTGTTTGAACTCATCAGGTAGGGACAGAAGATCCGGATCCGCATTGCGCTTGAAACAGTGGAAGAATGGTAACAAGGAGCGCTTGTAGCCACTGTTGATAAGATGTACGGACCAACGTTCAAAGGCAGTGTCAACACATGTTAAATGGGGTTAAACCAATAACCAGAAAACAAAATAATCATTGCATGCCTTTCCGCATTAACACCCCACGACCGGTTTCGTTGCGTTGCACTTCCTCAGGTAGGGACAGTAAGCTCAGGATCCGCATGCGTTGAAACAGGGAAGAATGGATAAACGAGGAGCGCTTGTATGCCACGGTTGGATAAGGCGTACGACCAACTGTTCAAAGCCTGTCCAAACCCATCATGTTAAAGGGGTTTAAACCCTAACAATGAAAACAAATATATTCTTTTGCATGCTTTTTTTCCG
>JACCGJ010013086.1:0-11462 GCA_013407085.1 Atriophallophorus winterbourni
TATCGCGGAATCTCGCTTATCCCAGTGGTAGCTAAGATATTGGTCGCCATCCTCCTTCACAGACTTACCCCGATTCGTGAGGGCACTTCTCGCGAAGAGCAAGCTGGCTTCCGACCAGGGCGCGGATGTGTAGACCAGATCTTCGTTCTGCGACAGATGCTTGAACACCGTCACCTGTATCAACGACCTACCATTGTGGTGTTTCTGGATATCAGAGCCGCCTTTGACTCGGTTGACAGATCCGCCCTATGGAACTGCTTACTTCGCAATGGAATCCCATCGAAGTACGTCGCTATCCTAAAGGACTTATACGCTCACTCGATAGGGAGGGTTAGGACGATAGCCTTTCACTGCCATTCAACACTACTACGGGTGTAAGACAAGGCTGTCCAATCTCTACTTTCTTGTTTAACATCGACGACGTCCTCCGGAGTGCTCTTAGTAGTTTCTCCACGGGTGGTGTTGAGCTCTTTCCAGGTGGGTGTGTTATGGACTTGGATTATGCTGATGATATTGCCTTACTGGGCGAAGACCTAACATGTATCCAACAAGCGTTGGATATGATGGCAATGGAGGCATCTAAGTATGGGCTATTCTTTTCGTCAAGCAAGTGTAACGTGTTTATTCAGGACTGGTCAGGTGAACTGCCAAATTTGGCTATAAATGATCTGATTCTCGATCATGTTGAGCAGTTCAAATACCTAGGAATTCTGGTGGTTGCCGGAGGTCCCAAAGAGAAGGAAATCACTCCCAGAATTGTTAAGACATGACTGGCATTCACTGAACTTAAGTGCCTCTGAAAGAAACGTGATTTGAGCTTGAGTTTGAAAGGAAGGATATATTCCACCTAGGTAAGGACACTATTGCTTTACGGGAGTGAATGTTGGACAGTTCGCGCAGATGTTAGGAGGCTGGAGGTCTACGACGAACGTTGTTTGCGAAGGAAGCAACGGCACTAGCCTTCAGACAGCCATTACCGACGTCGTCTCCGCTGGTTGGGGCACGTCCTGCGCATGAAACCCGAACGGTTACCACGCCGAGCGCTTTATGCCTAAGCTGGTACAGACAGGAAAAGTGGCTGGCGGTCAGCCACTAACATGGAAGAGTGGCTTGAAAAGGCTCACTTCTAGTTTAGCTAGGGTTGGACGAGCGCAATGAACCGACATCAATGGAAAGAGTGCATCATCTCTATTCTTCTCCGACATGTTGAATTTTCCATAGATTCAGAAGCTTTTAACTCTCAGCCTTCCCCATCGTTTTAGAATGTTTCCCATTTCATGATTGTATGGCAGTTAAGCGCTCGCCGTGTGTTACCGGTTTAATGCTGTTCATCGTTATGCTAACAATGATAAGTTATTTGTCCAACGATGCGCATGTGCTTTATGTTATGATGTTGTATACCCCGTCGCCAGTTGTCCTGATATCGGTGAATGATTGAGGAATGGAGATCGTTGGTCGTTCTTGTGCATCGCTTTGTTTTTCTAAACCCAACAGTCGGAAGAACAGAACAATACCGTAGTGTAACGTGTGAGATATCTCCAGTGTCCTTGCTGCGTTACGATCACAAGGGTAGATAGTAAATTAGGTTAGAAATAATTGAGTCATTTGTTGTTAGGGCAAAGCTTACTATTTGTAATTTCCTAACTGCGAAGCTATCCAATATTATATCATATTTTAAATATTGAATTTCTCAAATAAAGCTGTTTTTCTCCTTCAAACAGACAGACAGACAGATAGATAGATAGATAGATAGATAGACAGATAGATAGATAGATAGATAGGTTGATAAATATATAGATAGATGGATAGTTTGATGGATGGATAGATAGGTAGGTGGGTTGATAAAGAGATAGATAGATCATATATAGATAGTTTGATGGATGGATAGGTAGGTAGGTTGATAAACAGATAGTTTGCTGGATTGATAGATAGGTAGGTAGGTTGATAAATAGATAGTCTGATGGATAGATTGGTAGGTAGGTTGATAAATAGATAGATACATAGGTAGGTAGGTTGATAAATAGATATATAGATAGTTTTAATGAGTGACAGATAGATTGGTTGGTTGATAAATAGACATAGATGAATAAATACATTCTGAGGTACATAAATAGATGGTTAGGCAGATACATAGATAGATAGATAGATGGATAGATAGATAGAATGAAAGATATGTAAATAGCTTGATTGATAATTAGATAGGTAGACAGGTAGATTGAATGACAGATAGGTATATTATATGATATATAACAACCCTATATTATTTGCATTCAGATGATGATGAGCGCCGTAATGCGGATGCTGCTCTCATCTTGCAAGTCATCGAAGCTTATTGTGCCAGTACGTGGACCAGTGTTGGCTGTCAATCCGGTCAGTTCAACCAAATCATGTGCTATATTTTATTTTATTTTATTTTCAACGACATGTCTTGTATTTTCGGTTGTTTCCTTGAAGTTGCCAATATTGTGGCGGCACTTGAACATCGTCACATTTTCTGTGATCTTGTTGTTGAAAATATGCATTTAACTTTCGTTCGGCTGTGATCCATGTTTCATATTATAATCTGTGTTGTGCTGCCAACATCATGGCAAGTTGATTTGCCAGCGGTAGTGAGCTGCATGCTGAAACCATTTCTATTTCCCCCTCATATCTGTCTATGCCTGGGAAATCTGACAGTATCTTAGCCCACGTGCAGTCCCTCACTGTGCGGCACTTTGCTTGAACCAGACGGAGTCTATCCGATACGCCACTCCAGCAGCTGTTAAGCATACGGTCAGTGAGTCATTCACTCAAAATTGTTGATGGAAGGCATCGCTGGCCACATGCATTTTTTCGTCTTTCTTTCATAGAATCTGAACTACTTGATTGTCGTTGGCTATCCTTCGTCCGGAAGCACCGGATACCCGTTTAGCATAAATACCCATGCTCCATGCTAGGAATAACGTGTCTGCAGTGCTTGTATTCTGATCTAGATCTTTGTTTATAGGAAACTCGCGATAACCATACCCGTCCGGTACTTCGTTGCACTTGTTTGGTATGTCCTCTCACTTGTGTGTGCTACCCCAATTCATGATATCCCCCGTCGTGCACATGGTCTAATGAAACTGTCGTAGGTAGCGGTTTATGCCGCATGCGTGTGAGTGTTTTAGGTAACTTTGTGCTCTTGACTGTCCTTAGGAAAATGCCATTAATCACGCCTAACCCAGTGCAACACTATTTCTAATTGCTTTTGTTCAAGTGTTTCACACAGAATGAAGATCCATATTTCTTTATGGAAGTCATGGTAATTAAGATTGATGCCTTTATGGCATCGGTTAGGCTATGCTTGTTGGGATACCGGACCACCAAATTCCGAATCAGGCGCCTTTTGTAAGGTCGCATTCCCATTTGCGTTGAACTCACGGTAGCCAAGTCGAAATTTGACCCGGTCATCCAACGAGTGATCTTTCTGACGCGTGCGAAGTGCGTCTTTCAGGCTGAAGTTCCTGCTATCCAATATGGCGGCGAGGTCCGGCTACGCCTGGGGTGGTCAAGAAACGCTTTTTATCATTTGTATTGTGTGTAAGCATTCGTCGTCCACGTCCAACGAAAGAGACCAACAACCTGTTGTTTGCATCTTCTTGGAATGTTTGCTTAGCCTTGTGTGATGTCCAGTGGCGTGACGGAAAGCATTGTAGTTATCATGCTGATGTTGCTTACTAAACTTCCGTAGCTTTTAGAATTTTATTGTAGAATGGTTTTTTGGCGGTTAATCACTCGGTAATGCCATGATAAAATCCGTTTAACATTCACACGTGGCGTAGAAAATTTCGCTTTGCTGCTTTTTGAACTTCAACATGCTCGCAGAAGCTCACACCTACTTTATAACGGGGTTTGTTAAGTTTTGCGACACCTTAGACCATTTTTCCATTTGTGTTTGTCTGTTCAGCTCATCCACCAAAAAGTGTGTTGATCGTTTCCTAGCATTTCACCTCTCGTTATGCAAACCCCGTTAAAACATTATCCCCCAAATGTAACCGTACTAACTTGAAAAATCACATAAATGAATGTTGATGGAAAGCTCGCGCTCTTGGAATTAAAGGTTTTCATAACAGTGGGGATAAGCTCCCTCTGTTTATAAAATGCTACCATATGGCACGCGTCTCAAATAGCATCTGACAAAAAAGTACAGCTTCTGGTCTACCTGAGTGGCTCCCATGGCCCGCGGAACTGCTTTTACCAACAGGAGAAGGGGTGAGGGCGAGTGACTGACGCCTGAAAACCAGTTTGCTTCGAGCATTTCATCTAAGGAAAGGTAAACCCTGATTTTTAACCTCCGCTGTCTTGCGGGATACCCGATCGACGGAGAGGTTTCGGGAGAAAAACATGAAGAAAAATCTGGAACAAAGTCTGGTAGACGGTTAGTTGGTGCACACCACCTCTTTCTGGCAACTCCCTGCTGCCTTGCAGGTCGCACTTGGTTGTGCAAAGGCTAGAGAAGCTGACTTGAACAAACGCCGAGTGGTGCTGGGGACGCCGCTTTGTACCCAAATTCCCAAGAATCTTCATTGAAGCCGACTCATCCTCCAGGAGGAGATAGTCGCACAAATGTAAAAAGTAAAAGTCGCGCCGTTCGTGTAGTTATTGATACTCTTTGTTATTTTGCAATTTAAGCCTGAATGTGCACAGTGTACATTGCTTCGTATCCCTTTGCATCATATTTGGGATCTTGCCCTTTATTTAACTCGTGAATACATTCCATTTTCGTGTTTTTTAAACTTTCATTTTTTCTATTTGAATTGCATGACCATGTCGTACCAATGTGACTTTTAACACAACTAGCGATCAGAGTGAGCACATTTTACCTCAAGAACCTCATAGCTTCCGGTGCACTAATCGCATCTTCGTGCCTGCGACTTCCCTCTGATTGTGTCCTGTTTCGTTTACTAATACCAACAATGTTTGCTTTCTAATCTCTAATCACTTGAGTACTATTCGTATTTCGTGACACGAGACATCTGTCGGTCCACGGATTGACGCTCAATTTGTCTACCATTCTCAACAGTCGATCTCGCACAGTTGAGCCTGAAACATTCACGTATCGATCGCGCGGGCACTGCGGCCTTGATGATTGACCAATTGGAATCGTTTGGCAGACCAAACAGTTCAACAACCTCGGCTTTCGTGCATACCAGTTCCTCTCCCGCGGCGCATACCGTCTCACCACCTCCGGTTATTCTTCCCACACTTAGTGGTCGTCGAATTTGAATTGTTCCTTTTCGAAGATGTCTTCTTTATGTTCAGCTGCTTATCATCTACCTTGCCTTTGGTCCGGTTTTACCCACGCCTTATGAACTGTTCAGTTTGGTTGATCTGTTTTGTTTTCGTAAAATGTTTCCATGGTTTTTTCCATCGTAGATGTCGATTTCTACAGCTGTCTCTTTCATTTATGGTGCCGACGATACTCAACTCAGCATGGCTTGCAACTTTATTTGACATTTTACAACTTCCTGCTTCAGTAGCTGATTTTTTATTATGTATCCAGAATATCTCGCGGTAATTTTTTTCCATATATGAATCTGGTTACTTGCAAATGCATTTCTTATGTTTGGGTGCGTGTATAGGATTGAGGTACTATAAAGTGTTGTATCCTGAGGGTGAAGGGTTTACAAGAGCTGTGGAATATCATCTCCAGTCGTAATATGGCAATTTGCAATTGGTTAGTGCAGTTTTTTTCCTTCGGACACAGAATCTTCATCATCATCATAGACAGCATTACACAGGTAGCATGTACGGAATGCTTAACTGCCATACAACCATGAAAAAGTAAAATCCTAAAAGATGGGGAAGGGTGGGACTTAAATTGCTACGGCTTCTATAGAAGAGTAAGCACAAACAAACTGGGTAGAGGTGCCTACACATCAATTGGAACATACATTCAAACAAGTTTCGTGAACGAGTAGAGCGACATCAGCACGGCAGCTTCCTTGCGGCTTTCACTGCCATGCATCATAACAAGCTTTTCTCGTCACTCCGCTTGACAACATACAAGGTTAAGCAAACACTCCAAGAATATGCTTAGTGCAAGACCGCCAACAAATGGCATTTTACCTACCATCTCTGTTTGAGCCCGGGAAACGTCGAGTGACGTAAGCAACACCAGGATCAGCGGTTGATTTGCTTAATATGATGTGTTTTCACATTAGAACTCAGACGGTGTTATGGTAGAAAAAGCAGTAAGCCTAAAAAATAACCATTGGATAACGCGATATACGGAGTAAAATTATAAAATCACTCAAAAATCAATAGGGACAGTCACATATCGCATCGTTTGTCATAAACTCATCGAGTTTAGAAGCAAAAACCGCAACAGATTCCGAGCGTGTGATTTCTTCAGGCAAAATGTTCCAAGCGAATATTCGCTTCGCTTCGCCATTGCGAAGTGCACTTCGGACATTCGCTTTGATACTATTCGCCATTGCGAAGGGCAGTTAGGGCACTTCGAAAATTCGCTTCGCTCCAAAAAAGTGACATTCGTTATTGTCTGATTGCAACGAATATATCAACGAATATATCATCGAGCTACCAAACTTGTCACTGGACTCAGCCGGAAGCCCTACAATGAGCGAATCAAAACGCTAAATTTATTTGATTATCCACGTCGTCGTCTCCGAGGGGATTTGATTCTGGTTTATAATATTTTGAATACCTAAAATCACCCTCTACAATGCTTATTGAATCTACGGGGCTCGCATAAGACAAGAGCTCACACATTTACTCTAACTGTCCCTCACTCGAGACTCAACTGCAGACGACATTTTTTGTCGTGTGAGTTTGTTTTACTTGGAACAATCTGCCAGATAATGTTGTAAACTCACCAAACCAGCAAACTTTGAAGAGAAGCCTTGATGCCTTTTTGACCCTAAACCCGTGCATCGAAGAAAACTATACATCTTAACATCATGCACCTACATTTGTTATCCCACCAATCGAAAACAATTTCTGCCCTTTGGATATTTACTTGATACTTGAACTGCTCAATAAGCAATCTAATCCCATTTTTGCTTGTTATATTATTCGTTGTTGTCATATTATTCTGTGGTTTTTTTTGTAAAGCTATATGCTTTTTAGACCATTAAAATTGAATTGAATTGAATGTACGGTGACAACTGTGTTTTATTGGACCTAAAATCATTGACCTTGACACTTCTTCCATTCACGCGTGTTACGTGTCTGCTCTTCTGTACCGTTGAATCACGTTTTGGCTACCTCTATAAAATCTTCATTGTCATGTGTGTTTTCCCCTACATTCGTGGGACGTTAATGCAGTAGTCAGTCTACTACAAATTTGTGAGCCCTATATTCTCGTATCCTACGTGCATTTTTCCGTTACGTCAATTTTACAGATTTAAATCGGAGTTATTTATTTGAGGGGTAATTTTTTACCTCGTATTGTTTTCTTCAAACCAGTTTTAGCAGTTAGACATTTTCTTTTGCTTTATCCTGTTTAGAATGGGAGATACTAAACGCGTTATACTGGCCTCGATGGTTAGTTTCGTTCCACAGGTTCCTGAGTATTGGTTTTATTTTTTTAGACACTAAATTCAGTGCTAAACATATCGTTGATGACTTAGTCATGTTTTTGCAATTAACGCAGAAACTCCTCGCTGACGTGATGATACAGATTCGCGACGCAGTTCTTGTTTACCTCGAAGGCTACCGCTACCGTAACGTCAAGCAGGCTGTGATTTCGCGCACCGTCCTGTCTGAACGATCTAGGCTACAGCAGCAGTTCGGTGACTTGGAAGTTGCCGGCAAAATGCCATCTACCATACTAATTGAGATGCGCAGCCTGTTCGGGATATCGCATATCGACGTGTCCGTAATGAAGGAACTATGGCTCCCGTGACTCCTTGAGAACGTGCAAGACATATTGTTTGCTGCAAAAAGCACTCCAATATTTGAACTAGTTGGAATGGCAGACAGCATCGCAGAACGCATCCGTTCCCAACCAGCAGATGCATATATTTCCACAGTGACCTCAGGAGGATCACGCGAATTGTGAAACCAAAAGTAAGACAGATATGCGGTCTTACTGGCTGAGGTTGCAGCTTTACTCATTGAGGTTCCGAACCTCACACTCAAACGTAAGCCACGATCACGCACCTCATCTGGCCAACGCTCGAGTAGCCCTACTCTGTTGACCGTTAGCCGGATACATCGGAAATACGACCATAATGCACGACGTTGCAATAAACCTGGCTACTATTGTGCGTCGTAAGCGAAAACTTCAGCCAACATGTTATGATGACTACCGTCGTCAACCCGAGGCGGCTATTTCGTCTTTTCTTCATCCAGTATACTTCTTCAGGTCTCTGTTTTCTGGTAGACACCGGTGCAGAAGTAAATGTGCTGTCGGCAGAAGCATGCGCAACGTATGTATTGGTTAGATCCATCGTAAATGTGACCGTACTTTAGAACCTGATTCAATAGCATTAATAAACAATAAAAAGGTTCCAGGCGCCAGCTAAGTCTGTTTTCGTTGCAGCGTTAAATCCTTGCACGATGCCGATACTTTTGAATCCAAAATAAAAATAGAACGGCCAGTTTCGAGTTGAACCTTTAACTTATGGAGGAAATATTGATAAATCATGAGTACGCAAGTGATCACTGATATATACCCTCTTATCAATGAAACGATTTCGGAACCACCACTGGAGGAAGGTGAGACTAAGGATATTGGTGTGCCAAAAAAGAAAAAAAAGCTGGGTTAATCCCGTTTTGGAATCATCGAAAACGACCACGGCCGTAGTAAAGTCTTACAGAGATTTGCTGTTACGGTCGACCTCAGCTGTGCACTCTAAATGTTCTCATCCCGACTCACAAAGTCAAACCCAAAATGGTTTAAATTCTAAAAAGTCTAACTTTCCGCAATAATAAATCCCCGTACGCACTGAGCGTGATATGAAAGAACGTTGGCAAGTCGCAAGAAAGCCTGTCTGATAGAAAACAGAAACACGACTTCGAGAAATGTTCTCAAGTTTGCCACCTAATGCAAATTAAACATCTAATTCCTGATAAAGTGACTCGTCTAACTCGCCACTCAAATTCAGCACATAATAGTCAACCTCTCTTGTTAACGGTCACACTGAAATGCGAGGCTGATATCGAGAACGTACTATTGAATGCGTACCGAATCAAGACAGATCCCAACTCAAACTGCCGCACATATCCCGATGTACCATGGTGAGAAATGAAGGATAGATCGAACGCCCGGTAAATAATTGTATCCCGAAGTATATTTCTACTTTGTGAACCAGAAAATACCTCTCGGGCACCGATTCAAGAAACTGTAAAGCAGGACGTCAAGCAGTGGCGTGTTCTCTTGATATTTCTAATGCCGTTGTTGTAGACACTTCCCCCCCTGATAATCAGGAGCTCACGGCACGTATTACTTAGACAGCTGATTGGATGTCAGGTGGTAATTACTCCAATGGTTCAGATCGGGAATCACAGAAATCATCAAATGACTATACAGTACATATTCCCGACTCAGGACTAAACTGTCGAAGGTACTTTTATTCTGTACGTGTATGCTTTACCTGGAACTCCCTACCCTGTAATGTTGCACATTCACCCAACTTGGATATATTCAAATCGAATTTGGACAATTTCATGTCGACCAACCCAAACATTGAAACTATATATTTTACACCATAAACTTTGAAAACAGTTTCTGCCCTATGGATTTTCACTTGATTCCTGAAATGCTCAGTTAGCAAACAAATCCCGTTTTACTACCCATGTTATTTGTAATTGCCATATTATTCTGTGGTTTTTGTCAAGCTATATGCTTTTTACACTATTAAAATTGAATTGAGTCACTTTCCCATCACACACATCAAGCAAGTTTATAGTGGATGTCCATCGGTAGACACAATTCCACAGGCCAAAACAATATCGCGGCGTATCCTCCTTTGGGTAAAGTTGCTCAGACAAGCTTTCTTTAGCTACCATCCTGTTTCTCAGACTATCAATTTGTCTATATCAAAGTTGTGCTTCCGATATTGTGGACTCGTCATGGAAGCTGGATTAGATTGACTAGTGAGAAATGCCTTATGCATACAACGATCTTGCCAATACAGATTTGCACGGCAACACCGTCTATCGCAAACCATCACACAAATTGTCACTTCTAAAGAGAGTTTTCGGTAGATTCTTAAAACAGACAATTCCCTGCATTATAAATACCTACATCAGACGCACACGATGGAATATGCAGTTCAAGCATGGTCGCCATGGCTTAAAAAAGATGCTGCGAGTTTGCAAAGAATATACTATAGAGCTACCAAACTTGTCACCGATCTCAGCTGGAAACCTCACAACGAGCGAATCAAAACCCAGAATTCATTCGATTATCTGCGGGGATTTGATTTTGGTTTACAATATTTTGTATACCGCTAATCACCCTATACAATGCTTATTTAATTTACGGGGCTCGCATAAGACCAGAGCTAACACATTTATTCTAACTGTCCCTCACTCGCGACTCAAAGGTAAACAACATTTTTTGTTGCGCGTGTTTGTTTTACTTGGAACAATCTACCCGATTATGTTGTAAACTCACCAAATCAGCAGATTTTCAAGAGGAGTCTTGATGCCTTTTTGACCCTTAACCCATGCATCGAAGAAATCTATACATCGTGACCCCAAACATTTATGCTTGTCGTCCAACCAATAGAAAACAATTTGTGCCCTTTGGATTTTTACCTGATTCTTGAACTGCTCAGAAATCAACCAAGTCCCGTTTTTGCTTGTTATATTATTCATGTTTCCCATATTATTCTGTGGTTTTTTGTAAAGCTGTATGCTTTTTAGACCATTAAAATTGAATTGAATTGAGATATTTGATTGTATATGACCATTGGGAATTGGTTCGATACAGGATCTGTAACCGACAATTCGGTCCGGGGAAAATCGAGTTCAACGTCAAAGATTTCAGTCACAATATAAACACCAATGTGTCTATCCAACGGTTGAGTGACGCGTCCAAGCCCACCAAAATATTGACAAGACAATACGTGAGATGAGTACGGTACTATTGAAGCAAAATAATTATACAATAAAAATAGCAAACCTCAATTATTCCGCTTCGTACTGAATCCAAAAACAAGAATATTCAACAGCAACAATGACCACGAACGATTGCAACTTCAAATTGCGCGCAAACGGCAAAATAGAGACACACAAAATTAGGCTCAAGACCGAATAAATTCAAGTAGTTCGGTAAAACAAAATGGTAAAAATATACAAAAATACCAGCAGATTTAAACAGTCAGTTGTCAATAAAATAAATTCAATGCACATCTTACAGGATCCATTCAAAAAAATTAATAGTAAAATGTTGCTCGCGCTTCTGATAAATCCCGCTTTTCGTTGCATCATCGAGATAATAACTAATAATAATAACAAGAATTATTCCA
>JACCGJ010013087.1:0-16539 GCA_013407085.1 Atriophallophorus winterbourni
TGGAATACTGCGTTCAGTCCTGGGCACCGTACTTAAAAAGGGTCCAACGCCTTGCAACTAGGATGGATGAGGGTCAGACAGGAAAAACCTATGAGGCAAGACTCAAGGACCTCGATCTGTTCTCACTAAAGAGACGCCGGCTGATAGGCGACCTAATAGAAGCCTTCAAGATTCTAAAGGGTCTTATGGGTTTTAATATTACTGAAATCCTAAACCCTGCCACTAAAGCAGCCACAAGCGGTTTTATTCTATTAAAATGCTTAAGAGTAGGCCCAGGTGCGCCTGGCACGTGAGCACTTTTTCAGCAACCGTGTGGTCAACTTCTGGAACAAGCTCCCAGATGGTATAGTGAGTCTCCCAAATGTGTTGAGCTTTTAAAGGGAATTAGACGCTAAATGGCCTACCATATTTCCGCACATTGTCTAATAAAAAGCTTGAAAAACAAGAAAACTTATTGTAACATTTTTTATCTCATATATGTCTATGCCTGGGCAAACTGACAGCATCTTAGCCCACATGCAGTTTATGTCTGCTTTATTTCGCCCCGACTAGGCTTGTGATTTCATAAATCATACATTGTTCACGCATATTATTGCATTGTTTCCTGAATATATGACATCTCACCGTGCTGGTGAGGAGAACCCCTACCTTATTTTCCAGATATCCGGAAACAAAAACGTGTGAAACGTACGAACTGTGTACTCAATATCGAAGTGCCGGGTGCTAAACCGCATACCGTCAAATGAAATGTGGTCGCGTGGTTTGCTTTTAGCCACCTTCAGCCCTGTGCCGTGAATCAGTGCATGTTACATTCCAGATTACACTCATAACAGGAGATATTCGTGAAGATATTCTTTGAAGTGGTGGACGCACTTCTGAGTCTTAAAAACCGGAAGAAATCTGAACGCTCGATTGGGTCGTTAGCCAAATACAGTCCTGTGCAAACTGAACTGAAAAATATGGAACATGAACTTGGCGAGGTTTATCTCCATATTGTAGATTTTCGGGTAGTGAGGAGGAGGCTGCACATTCGTTGGAAGACGCTGTCAATCCAACCCCAGTTGATCATTCTGTGAAGAGATTTCGAGTATTGCTTTTCAATGCGAGGAGTCTATTCAATAAACTTGACGAGGTTAGTAAAATTGCCTGTCGGCGACAGACAGATATCATTGCTGTTACGGAATTGTGGTTAGCAATGGATATATCTGATATGGAGTGCGCGCTACCACACTATGCGCTTTTTAGGAAGTGACAGAGTAGCTTCGAGATCTGCAGGTGGCGTTGCCGTATACTTTAAAGAGCACCTGATTGTGGAAGTATTGGAAAGGTTTCAACATGATGCTGGAAATGACGAAAGCCCCTGGTGTGAAGTGAAGTCTAGCTTTGGAGCTGCATCACTTAAGGTCATTTACCACTCGCCTGGCGCTTACGTTTCTGTGTTATGTGATCAAATCAAACGGTATGGTATCACGGGTAACTGTATCGTTCTTGGAGACCTGAATGCTCGTGATATAAACTGGGCGGATTTAGTTTCGAGGGTTGAACGGTTCCAACGAGAATTCCTAAATACGAATTTGGAGCTGAATTTGGTGCAGAATGTAAACGATCCTACGAGGATATGCGTCGGGCAAGTTTCTTCGATATTGGATTTGGTGGTCACACCTAGATTCTCTGATGTTACTAATATGTCTATTGAGACCCCCATTGGTTGCAGCGATCACTATTCTTTATGGTTCGTTTGGAATCGGGGTCTTCAACCGAGAATACGTACGCATGCCCGGAGAAACTACTGAAAATTAGACACAAAGAGTCTAATCACGTCTGCAAACTCGATAGACTGGTCACTCCCTCTATCAACGAATGTCGATACCTGCTGGTTGGACTTTTTGGGTAAAATAAGATCGCTTGAAAATCATGCCCCATGGATGAATGGAAGATCCCCCGCTAAGTGACCGCCGTGGTTTGATAACGTTATTCGTAAATACATGAAGGTAAGAGAAAGCGGTTATGGCGGAAGTTTTGTTCTAGTGGATGCACCGATGACTATGTAAACTACAAAGTTATCGGCAACAAGTGCACCTACCTCAAAAGAGAAAAAGGCAGAACTATGAAACTCGCTTGGTGGACGAAGCCAACTCGATGCCGAAACGCTTGTTTGCGTACATGAGACGTAGAACCAAAGCTTCTCAACGAGTACCTTGCTTGAGATCTATGGGAGGTTCGACTGAACATGAAGATGAACGTAAAGCAGTTCTTCTCGCAGCTCAGTACAATTCGGTTTACACAGAGGAGACGTTTCCCATTCCTCTGCTTCATGAGAGCAACGCCGAAATGCCGGATATCTTGATCTCGCCAGAGATGGTGCAGTATTTACTAGAACGACTCGATGTACACTCAGCACCTGGCCCGGACGATATACACCCAATGCTTTTAAAGGTTTTGTCTAGTATCATACATAAACCACTGGCGCTAATCTTCATTTATCCCTGAGGTATGATAGGTTACCTAAAGATTGGAAGTACGGCATTGTCAAACCAATGTATAAGGGCGGTGAAACCAGTGATCCGGCTAACTACCGACCGGTTACCCTCACTTCGGTAGTTGTGAAGACTCTGGAACGACTGCTGAAGAAACAGATTAAAGATTTTCTCCTTACAACCAGTCAGTTAACATCTGCTCAACATGGTTTTACGCCAAGACGATCATGCTCATCCAATCTCATCACGGCTCGCGAGCACTGGTGTGCTGAACTTGATCTGGGTCACCCGGTAGTCACTGCCTTCATTGACTTCAGTAAGGCTTTTGACCGTGTTCCTTTTCAACGTCTATTGCTCAAGCTCCGTGCTCGTGGTGTAAAGGGACCTGTTCTAACTTGGATTGAAGACTTCCTTGTTGACCGTTATACACAGGTCGAGGTTAACGGAGTTAAATCGCAGGTTACACGTCCAACTTCCGGGGTTCCGCAAGGATCTGTTCTCGGCCCGTTACTTTTTAAAGTATATGTTAATGACCTCCCCGACTCATTAAATACGAATTGTCTACTTTTCGCTGATGATCTGAAAGTTTGGGGTACAGTAAGCTCTTCTGCTGATAATACCATTTTTCAGAACGAATTGAACAAATTGCTTGATTGGACGGTAAAATGGCAGCTTCCTGTAAACCGACAGAAATGCGCTGTAATGCTTTTGGGGCCAAGCACGCCTGAAGGTGCGTACTTCCTCGGGGATCATCAACTGAAGTGGGTTGATACTGAACGTGACTTGGGTACAATTGTGACTCGGACGCTTGAATCGAAGGAGGATACCAACAGAAAAGCTGCTGCTGCAAACCGCGCATGGTGGGCTATTAGTCGGTCGTTTTCGGCGATTACTCCACAAATGTTTCGCATTCTTTATTCCACATACGTGAGACCAGTTTTGGAATATGGTTTGCCAGCCACCTATCCTCAAACTAAGGGAGAACGTGACCAGTTGGAAAATTGCAAAGGCGGGCGACGAAACGAGTACAAGGATTGAAATCAATTCCTTATGTGGAGAGAGTTCAACGCCTCAACCTCATGTCGCTCAGTATTCGGCGTGTGCGCTACGACCTGCTGCTAACTCGTCGCATATTACTGGGAGCTTATGGTGACGAGCTGCGCGAGTTTTTCCCTCTCGTGACGGACTCAAGAACCCGTGGCCATACTCTAAAGCTTCAAAAGCGAAGGACACTACGCCTACCACAGGGATTCACGCTATCAACAAGAATTGTTGACTTGTGGAATGCGCTTCGGGAAAAGGTTATCTCAGCGAGCTCTGAAAACCAATGCAAGCAACTTTTGGATAAGGTATTGCCTGTAATCACGGCGAAGCTGAACAACACTGGACAGGATTTCTTCAACTGAGGTTCTCCTGGACTATGTTGCTGATATAAAGAGATGCGGCTTACAAGGGCTTGACCCCCTGTCGTCTATCAAGAAGAAGAAGAAGACCTTGAAATTCAAAAGTCAATACAAGTGCAGTCTGACAAATGACGCACATTTCCCAATTTTGATTGAATTGGAATTGCTGTTAGCAACGCGACGATAATTCGGTTGATATTTGAGCTGTTGACCTGCTATAGCATTTCGCTATTTCACGTTTATGTGTATTAAATATGACAGAACGTTCTGCTGGCGACAAATCTGTCGTTGCCACACGCGCATCTTGATACTGTTCACAATGGGCTCTAACATCTTTGAAAGAAGGTTTTGGCAGTTTCACGAGCTCATTTTGCAAAACACTGTCATTTATTCCAGCTATTAAGCGATCTTTCATTTGCATTCCTAAAAAGTCACCGAAGTCGCATTTCGCTGCCTGAATTAACAATTGTAGAATAAAATCGCGAATTCCTTGATTGGGCTGACCCACCATTGAATTAAATTTTGCACGTTCAGTTTCTTCAAAATGTACAGGCTTCACACGTTGCAATAAGACCATATTCAGCGTTTCGTATGGAAAAGAAATAGGAGAATCCGGATAGGCTAAATTTTTGATTAAGGTATATGCAGATTTTCCGACTGCATTTAGAAAATGAACAGACTTTTTATCATTTTGAGCTTTCGGTCGTGTCATACACCAAATTTCGAATCTTTCAAAATAGTCTTCAATTTCTCGGGCATTTGCATTTATGTCGAGAAGTTCCAAAAATGAATTTGCCATTTAGAATTGCTGTTCGCGATTCCAAATGTAATGAATTGAATTGTATTGAATTGAATAACCAACCCAAGAATGGAAGTGAGAAGAAACCACGCTCACTGGAATTACACAGTATGTATTGATTCATGTAGGTTTGACAACGAGAACTTGAATAACAGTATTATTGATTATTATTGGATGAATGATTAAATATTATTGATGGTTATTTGAACAGTCACCACATGAAGCGACCCCCCACCTTACATTCCAGATATCCGGACGTCATTTACTTGGATTTCTCTAAGGCGTTTGACCGATTTGACCATGTGATATTGCTTAACAAGCTGCAAGTATTAGGTATTCCACCCGTGTTGCTGTCCTGGGTTGCTGCATTCCTACGTTCGCGAAACTTACTTTTACTTTTGTGCGACTATCTCTTCCTGGAGGATGAGTCGGCTTCAAAGAAGATTCTTGGAAATTTGGGTACAAAGCGGCGTCCCCAGCACCACTCGGCGTTTGTTCGAGTCAGCTTCTCTAGCCTTTGCACAACCAAGTGCGACCTGCAAGACAGCAGGGAGTTGCCAGAAGGAGATGGTGTGCACCAACTAACCGTCTACCAGACTGTTCCAGGTTTTTCTTCCTCTGGTTTTTCTTCCTCCCGAATCCTTTCCCGCGATCGGGTATCCCACAAGGGCAGCGGAGGTTTAAAATCATTGTTTGCCTTCCCTTAGATGAAATGCCCCCCCGGGCTAACGAGCTACATCTGCCCGAAGCAAACTGGTTTTCAGGCGCCAGTCACTCGCCCTCGCCCCTTCTCCTGTTGGTAGAAGCAGTTCCGCCGGGCTCGGAAAGCCACTCGTGCAGGCCAGAAGCTGGACTTGGTTGTCAGAGGCTATTTGAGACGCATGCCATATGGGAGCATTTTATAAACAGTGGGAGCTTATCCCCACTGCCACCCACGGCTATGACAACCTTTGGAACCACGTTCGCGAAACCTTCGGGTGCTTGTTAGACAGACCCTTTCAGAGCCATTCCCAATTCAGTGTGGAGTACCTCAGGGGTCCGTTCTTGGCCCGCATCTATTTTTGATATTTATCAACGACATTGGTGGGTACGTCGAATCACCATTTCTCCTTTTCGCGGATGATATCAAGATTTGGCGGGTCATCAACTCACCCAGCGATACAAGGAAACTTCAATTCGACCTGGATTCATTACACGCATGGTCTACGATCAATCGCTTACCATTCAACACTGACAAATGCCACGTATTTCGCATTCGTCTTCCTGGCGACCCTGGCTATAATCTGGGTGGCAAGATGCTCGCTGTCACGATGCAAGAAAAAGATCTTGGGGTGATTATACAAAATGACTTGGGCTGCTCTGCTCAGTGCAGTAGAGCTTCAACCGTGCAAATAGAAACGTTGGGCTTTTAATACGTGCGTTCTGAACAATCGATCCACGTCTCTTCCCGTTTCTTCTTCAGGCGTACATCAGGCCACACTTGGAGTATACTGTCTCCGTCTGGAACCCATGGTTGAAACATGACCAGCACGCCCTAGAACAGCCGCAGAGACGTTCTACAAAGCTTGTCAAGGGGTTTAGCTTCGTCAGCTACGAGGAACGTCTTACAACTCTACAATTATTCTCTACAAACTATCGTCGTATCCGAGGCGATCTGATCCTTGCGTATCGGATATTGACGGAAGAAACTCACCCGTGTAGGGGTATGCTTAAAATGGCCCCATACTCAGCAAGTCGTGGTCATCACTTGAAGTTAGCACATCTGCACAGTAGATTGGACTGCTGCAGATACTCCTTTGCCGTCCGGATTCCTCGTGCTTGGAACGCACTACCCCTTTCAGTTATTTCTGCCCCATCCCTAATTATTTTTAAAAAACGCCTTGACCTCCATTTTTATCAGACGATACACAATTCTTGATTATGCTTTTTATGCTTATATTCTTTGTGATACTGCACCATATCTTTCCCTCTTTCCACAGCGTTTACCGTCCCAGCAAATATGGATCACATTTCCCTTCGACCACTTTGCTGAACTGCTGAAACTTCTTCAGACCCAATGTGCTAACTATCCTGTGGTTATTCCATTAAGCTTGTAACTTTTTTCCACAATACACTATTGACTATTGAAGAACTGTATACTCAATATCGAATTGCCAGGTGCTCAACCGTATGCCGTCGAGGGAAACCTGTTCGCGTGATTGGCTTTTAGCCACCTTCAGCCCTGTGCAACTTGAACTTCAACTAGAGGACCACCGCTACATTACTCAGGGGATCAAGTCCATCCGTCTTAACAAATGCTGCTGCAACACTATCTTTAATAGCTGTTCTGAATGCAGGGACAGGAGCTCGTTCGGTAGAGAGTTCCAAGTGTTCACCACCCGCGTGGATTGCATGCTCGCATTGTTCAGCTGAAGCCCTCTAGGCTTTTGTAACTTAAAGTTATGCCCACGAGTCTTCGATTCACCTACTAACCTGAAGAACCGGAGAAAACTCGTCACCATATTGACCGAGGAGGATGCGGCGTGTCAGGAACAGATCAAACCTTTCCCTTTGAAGTTCTATGGGGTAACGTTTCAGTAAACTCCGCCTATCCTCGTACGCCTTTAGAATGAAAAAACGCAACGGGTAGCTCATATTCGGGTAAAGGCCGCAAATGAACGCCGCATGACCCAAAGCATCCTGGCAGCGCTGTTTATTCTCCGACAAATGTGCGCCTTCGACTACAAAGAATCCATGATCAGTCCCTAAATCTTGTTTGACTGTTATTTCTCTAATAGGCATACTTTCCGGGAAGTTTTCCCTAATAGTATTCAAGTATAATCTTGTTTACCATTTATCCACTCTTTCAAGGCTCACTGAACCTAATCTGTCTCCACCTGATGACGGCAAACACCCATAAACAGGTAGTGAAGTGTATTTTCGGGGGATGTGAGCAACACATCACTTAGATATGAAAGCTGTTGGCATTGGCTCCGCGAGTTGTGAAGAACTTGCTCCTGACCGCTTGCATTGGAAGCATTGTGTTAAGTGTCGTATGCAAGCTGTGGAGTATATATAGCTCTTGGCTGCTAAACGCAGATCACGCCGCCGGCATGCAACTGTCGCCGATCGACCGAGTACTGTCTATCGTTGCGAGCGCTGCGGGAGAGATTGTTACTCCGGACTCGGATTGCTTATTCATTCGAAAAGCTGTGGAACATGAAAAAATTCATGCGACTGTGATGTACATCCATGATCGACCGAAGGAAGCCAACGAACAAAAACTCATCAACAACAAATCGGCAGTTTCTTATACCTTTAAAGATTAGCATCTACAGACTGTTCAGAGCGAATTTTACTTGGAAATCATTAATCTGCGTGACGAAGGCTGTATTCGTCATTGCTGCAAAGCTTCTGCATCGGCAAATAAAAATTTAAGATTTTTACACTTGCTAGGCGCAAAACACATGCCATGCCTTGAAGCTTCAAGTGCCATTCAGTCCAGTGATTGTTACATTTATGAGGTTCATTTTCCAAAAGTGCGATGTCATTAGCGTACTCTAGATCGGTAGCTCTCTCACCCGGTAAACGTTCAACACCTGCGCCCATCAGACCAACTGAAGCTTTCCTTAAGACATCTTCGATTGCGAAGTTAAAAAGGAAAGCCGAGATAAGGCAGCCCTGTCACACCCCGCTGGAGATATTGAATGAAGATGACAACTATCCGTACGCTCGAACCTTTTCCTATGCTTGACAATATAACGCTTTCAAGATTCACACATACATCACAGACACTTTGTGTCTCAGCAAACAGTTCCAAAGACTTTCGTGATTTATTGATTCGAATGCCGCTCGAATGTCAAGTTGGCCTGCAAAACGCGTAGCGTTGCTCCAGTAATTGACGGAGTGTGAAGATTTAATCTATATACCCTTGATTCTTACGAAACCCAGTTTGTTCCTAATGGATTTGCTCTTCCCATTTGGTACTAAACCGGTGAAGCAAGATGTAGGCCAGTATTTTAAGAGCTACTGAAAATAGGCTGATGATTTTCACAGGGATCGGAAAGCTATTTTTCAGCCCACATGTTGGCTAACTGAACAAACTGGGGCAAAACGACGGTACCATGACACCAGTCTCTGCTGCGCTATGCGCTTAAGACTTCGGAGTACATTGTAAATCTCTGATTGAGTGGGAGCCTCCAGAGAAATCAACCATGGGGTACAGTCCTCCATATGTTCAAAATCAGTGAGCTTAGAAGGCCAGTTAACCGGTGCTTCAAAATGTTATGCTCATCGCTCCATACGCCTATGCATCTTAAAAACTGGTGAACTATTTACCTTACGTATCACCTTAGTGATGCTTAATCGCTAGTGGGGCATCACCTCAAGTTGTGGCACAAAATGAGCCACCTAAACTGCCGCGGCAACTTCTTGCCAATTCCCATCTCTCTTCTTCGGAAGGGGCTGTCTGCTACAGTCGTCAATTCAATGTTTGGACGCGGATTTGGGAGGGTATGTTTAGTCGATTAACGTATTTTCGTCTTTTCCGCTTTTAATTTGTTCCAAGTTTCCAACTATTCTAGGTTTACTACAATGGGAGCTGATTTCAAAGTCTTACAGTCATGTTTAAACATCCACTGCATTAGAGGATGTCCTGCGTAGCCGTTTCTGGGATCGACGCTCTAACTGTGCAAATACCACAAGAATCCCAAGAAGGCGAAATTCAAACGCGAATGGGGGCAATATTAAGGCTCTAACCCCCATACTGACATTTTTATCACTTTTCCTCCCATTGTTCATAACATCCTGTTGTTATTTAAAGCTGTATGCTTTTTAACCCTTAATAAACTATTGGACTATTAAAGTCGGACTGTAAAACACAGTCATGCGTGGTACGTTTTTCTATGGTTGTGAATCTTGTTTTTCGAGCCGCATTTTGTTTTCGGCACCCGTTGTCTGTCTGAGATTGCTGGTATTCGATTGCGCATTCCGTTGCCAGCAAAATCGTTATTAGGAGCAAGCGGCCATGAGCTGACAGAAATACTGATGCTAGATCGTTTGCGATGTTTGTGACACGTTTTACAAATGCATTTTCACCGCTTGCCGGACATCGTTTTTTCTAGAGCTTGATGGAGGCTAGGAGAAACAACCGGGTAGTAAATCAAACGTATCGCGCTAAGATATTGAATCTCACCGAAGCGCTAGGTTAAATGGGACATATTTATTTGCTTGTGTGATGTCCAACTTTTGATCTTATCAATAGGTCACCTTTCTACAACTCCCGATAGTAATGTGCGTGTTGGCCTTCTCTGGCCGATATCGAACATGGTTATACATCTTAAGAACACGCTGTTCTGTCGTATGTACTTGCTTATTGTATGATTAATTCATTACGTTTTTTCCTTCAGCTTCTAAAAGGTTCTCCGCATCTCCAAGGAGATGCCATCATTACACATACCGCAGTCCACAAAACGCAGAAGCATGCCAAGCTAAAAGCCTTACTGCAGTGTGAAAGTCTGGATTTGGCTCTTCTGAAGAAACTCTGCTTTAACGGCTGTCCTGATGTTCCTGGACTGCGTTCAATGTGTTGGAAGGTCGTACACTTCCTTTATGTTTCATTTTTGTAGTACCTCCTGAATTACATTCCAACTGATCAGAGAAATCGTGCTGATCGTCTCGACTCTCATCGTCGTGAATACGCGGCCTATGTCAACGATTTCATTGTCGAATCAGGAAACAACGAAGTTCTGGATCACGTAATCTTATCATTTTCTTCTCTGATCTACATAGCCATTAAACTCTGAACCATCTGGGTCTTGGGTTAACTTTTTCAAAGACAATGAAGTCCTACAACAGATTCACAAAGATTGTCGGCGAATTTGTCCAGATTTCGATTTCTTCCACCGAAAAACTGACTATCCTTGCAGCAAAGTTTTTCCCGGAACCTCTGTTGGGGTGTTGAGGCGACGTATCGATTCGTCCATTCTGAAGGTAATAACTGGCAGCCTTTTATATTGACCTGTTTTCATAAACTTTAATGAGCATTTCACAAAATACCATTTGGCCTGTTTCGCTTATTAACGGAGTAAACTATATTACTTTCAAGGTTAGTGGAGCAGTGACTATTCCCATGTCTAACTATGTCGTTCGTGTGAGGTAATATTGCTGTGAAGCCAGCGTAAAAATCGCTCGATGACAACTCCACGATAACCTTGCTATTTGTTGAACAATTTGTCAGTCATTGCTAGCAACATGCACTGAATGTTAATGGTATCTTTTGTTTGCCTCAAACATTCACCTGTATATATTTCCACGTATTTACTCAAGTGCCGTGTCGTGTAAGCTACAAGACTACATGTCTTAACACATTCCAATGCAAATACCTGTCGCGTACTACGTGCATTTTGTCTGTATCCCCTTATTGCTTTGGTAAACGGCTCATTCCTTCTACTAAAATAAATTTTCAACGTTTTTCGTTTACTTATTACAGATATCGGTTTTCTTATTTCGTTGACCAAAACAATAAGGGGATACACACAAAATGTACTTGGTACGCGGCAGGTATTTATGGGCCCCAAACCTCAATGACTTTGGCAACCTGATGGTATTTTAGCCCATGCGCAGTCTATGACTGTTCGGTACCTTGCTGGATCCATGCTTGTGATTTCATCCATGCATACATGCACACAGCCATACCTAACATAAGTACACTGTTTAACATTTCGATTGAAAGGCATACATGTTTAATTAAGATGTTTGCAAATCTGATGATTATTCGTGCCCAGTTCTTTAGAATTATAATATGTTCCGTTCGAACTCCTGTCACTTTAACTGCAGAGACTGCGATCTAAAATTTGCATCTGCATAATTCAACTACGGTCTTCCGTTGACTATGCTGTGCTGAAATACCATTTCTATTTTCTATCTCATATCTGCTTAGGCCTGGGCAACCTGACGGTATCTCAGCCCACGTACAGTCCCTGACTGTGCGGCACTTTGCCTGGGCCAGACTTGTGCTTTCATACATGATTTAATGGCATTTAAGTATCGATTGATCTACAAACATGCGATTACACACATCGTTGCGCTGCCTGAAGTCTTGCACGCGGGTTACTGAGGCCTCGGCAAATTACATAAAGTTCTGGTGGCAGCCGTTTCCAGTGTTAATACTCGTCAACCGATTGCCTGACTATTTACTATGAACAGTGCATTCAGGGTTTTGAGCTTTTTGCTCATATTTGGCTGGATATTTAACCAAATACCGCTACCTAACATTTTCCGACACCGATGTTATGCATTGGTTGCTGCATAAATACACTATACATTTTATATTTTTAAAATGAATTCCTCTCTCCCTCCCTATCTTAGTCGAATGCGTTGCATCAGACTTTAAATGGCTTGACATCAGTCGTTGGTTCCGATCCGAGAGAGCCCGAAATCCAGCCCGCGGATGGACGAGACTCGCGACTCATCGACGGGAGCGAGTGGCATTGGGAAGTGATCCAACGAATTCTTTTCATCTATTATAAAACGCACACCGCTCAGGGCTACGTCCAAGGAATGAACGAAGTTATCGCTCCCATTTATTATCTTTTTGCCACTGATCCAGATCCAGCATGGAAACGTGAGTAGATTATTATTATTATTATTATTATTATTATTATTTTTATTATTATTATTATTATTATTATTATTATGCTGTTTTACCATCTGTACATTTTTACTTTGAGCTCTGTATATATTACACGAAGCTTCAGATTTCTAGTTTTAGTGTATGATTTCTGAGAACCTCATGAGAAGGGCAAAAGCTTGACGTTTGATCGAGTGATATAGTTTACCGAGTAAATTGATCGGCAACAGTTGCTTCTATCCGTCTCGAGTAAAAATTGAGTCGACGTCGAATTTCTTTATCTGAATATTATTATTATCACGTTCGCTTTTCCGACCTCAGTGGTGTTAAATCTGTGATGTGCTACTACTGGCCCAACCCTGGGTTTGAAAGAACACAACCGTAACTGAACTGGTGTATTGAACGAATAAATGAATAACACAATGTTTGTACACTGAACGATAAACATATTATGTACTTAAGATCGATATTGATCGATAGTTCGTTCACTATCTATACCGCAAATCGGTACTCCGTGTTATTTTTATCTGTACCTGCCTATGTATTAAATCACAATTCAGAATCCTAGAAAATGTCGCGCAGTCAAAGACTGGCGTTATTTGGTAGCTTTTTGCACACGACTTAAACTGAAGTGGTATAAATTTTTGTGTTTGTTTATACTCCTTCTTTCTACCATTTATAGGTTAAGCTACGGTTTTTTCGGATTGCAGACACCACATTCTTTTCTTTCGCAACATTCACCACTCCATCAGCGCTCGGATTGTTGCTTTACAAACCTCGTTATTTAGTCGGCTACAACATCTTTTTGCAATCATAGATAGCTGTTGCGTAACCTCCGTTCACTCTCACAGATTAATTAACTTGTTCGAGTGAATTCTATATACTCTGATTGGAGCATCATCATCGTCATTAATAGCATTACACCGGTAACAAGTAACAAGCGCGTAATTGCCACACTACCATGACAGTAAAATTCTAAAAGGATGGGCTAGGGTGGGACCTAAAATGCTACTGAACATTTGTGCACGGATGCGCAATCCTGCGGCACTTCTCTGCTGTAGGCTAACATCGTACTAAATTGATTGGCTACCCGTAGTGAGCTGCATGCTGAAAGGCACTGAAGTCTCACTACCATTTCTATTTTCTTTCTCATATCTGTCTAGGCCTGGGCAACCTGACAGTATCTTAGCCCACGTGCAGTCTCTGACTGTGCGGCACTTTGCCTTGATCAGGCTTGTGCTTTTCTACTGAACATGTAGAGTAGGCACAGACACACTGAGATTAAGTGTCCACACTTCGAATCAAACATGTATTCAAGCAAGTGTTGTGAACCAGTAGAGCGACATCTGTAATGCATCTTCCTTGCGGCTTTCACTGTCACGCATCATAGCACACTTTCCTCGCCACGTCACTTGATAACAGACAAGATTAATCAAACACTCCAAGATGATGCCTACAGCAATGCCGCCACTGAATACGTTTTTGAGCCATATCACTGATTAGAGCATAGAGCTGCATGGAAGTGCAATCGTATAGTAGCTGCGTACTGTGCCAAATTGATTTACTCTTGCTTTCCGCCAATTGGATCCACTTAATCCGCCGTTTTCATTGTTGCTAAATTCCTAATGCGGATGCACCTTGTTGTTGGCCAGAGTGTACTTGATTATACAACGATAAGCAACACCCGCTCCATCGGCGGCTTTTGCACGCTGTCGCCTGGTCGTTTAGCAACGGAAAGCAGCACTTACCACGACACAGCTTAGTCGGGGGTGGCAGTGGGGATAATCTCCCACTGTCTTTGAAATACGCCCATATGGTGCGCGTCTCAAATAGTCTCTGACAACCAAGTCCAGCTTCTGGCCTGCATGAGTGGCTCCCTGAGCCCGGCGGAACTGCTTCTATTAACAGGAGAAAGGGTGAGGGCGAGTGACTGGCGCCTGAAAACCAGTTTGCCTCGGGTAGATAGAGCTCGTTAGCCTGGGAGTGCATTTCATCTAAGGGAAGGAAAACTGATTTTAAACCTCCGCTGCCTTGCGGGATACCCGATCGCGGGAAAGGCTTCGGAGAAAACCTTGAGGAAAATTGTGGAGCAGAGTTTCGTAGACGGTTAGTTGGTGCACACCACCTCTTTCTGGCAGCTCCCTGCTGCCTTGCAGATCGCACTTGGTTGTGTAAAGGCTAGAGAAGCTGACTCGAACAAACGCCGAGTGGTGCTGGGGTCGCCGCTTTGTACCCGAATTCCCAAGACTCTTCATTGAAGCCGACTTATCCTCCAGAAGGAGATAGTCGCACAAAAGCACAAAAGAAGCCTAAATATGACGATTCACACTGTGCCTTCCGAAATAAAGTTCTTCCCAGCTCGTCGCCTCAATGTCCAGAGCTTTCCTTATCTCTTTTAAAAACGTCCTTCTGTTGCAAACGTGGCCTGCTCCAACACCGACTCCCTGTAGCGTAGCTCTGACCTGTGTTCTCATCTGGGGAATCAAGGCTAGCGGACTAAAGGACGGGACCAGGCGACAGGCAATAATTCAAGGCATAGTTTCATCATATAACTTAGCAGGAACTTAACAGAATGCGATCATTTACCATTCTATAGATGTGCGATTTTAATTTTTTCACTCCCATCCGTTGTGCGGGTTACGTTAGGTATTGGACTTGAACTTTGGTGATCGTTATCTAAAATCAGTACTCCTACTACTTTAATTTCCTGCAACATTTGTGAATCGCGCTTTTCTTTTTCTCAGGCCATGCTGAAGTTGACGCCTTCTTCTGTTTCAACAACTTGATGATTGAAATTCATTCGAATTTTATTCGACATCTGGATGATGGCCAACTCCCAGGAATCGGTGAGTGACCGGAATTGGTGCGCTTCTCGTTTATTTTACCGGGTGGTCGATTGACGGATACACAATGAATCTTCGCAATTACTTGTCAGCAGTTAATTTACAAGCTAGTCACAGTTCACATGGATATACAAAATGATATTCGTCTGAAGTAGGCAACGAATTTGAACTCAATTTGTATTGATGATTCCCACTAGTTCCCTGTTGTCATTGGCCTCCTTCGGTTAGGTCGATTACCATGGAGCATATACGGTGCTCACCCTCCCCGTGGTGTTTTCGCTTACACCCACGGCACTTTGCAGTATGCATGTATGACGTCACAAGTCTGCAGTACGGTGAAATGCTACACAGTCTGATAAACTTTACGTGGGCTGGGCTTCTATCACCTGGAGAGATGTGTATAACTACGGAAAGAAACAATGAGACCACAACGTGTTCTCACATGCAGTTCACTAGAGTCATTTGAGCATGGCGTTACCTGTATAAATCGGGAGCGTCCACGAGTTGCAGTTGCACATTCGAATTCAGTGTGGTCAGCGCTCTCTCTCTCTAGAGTGTGAATGCTCTCCGGAAGCATCTCTCACGAACGTTTCTTCGATGTGCTCCTGTCTTCAGTTCTACAGGTATGATTTAACTCCCCGATCGATCGTAACCGTTCTTTCGTCTCGGGCCGCCACATATATCTGAAAGGATAAATTTCTCTCAGCTCCAAAGGATGCGATCGCTGTTAGTACCATATATGATCGGTGAAAAGTTAGATGGCCTCTGTGCATTTTCATGTGTAAGAGGAATTTCATTTCGATATCTATACGTCGCGGTCATAACAGCTTCATGGCTTCACTTTTTGGGAAATGTTTCAACTCCATTACCTCACTATACGCCGGTATTAAACGGATACCGCAAATGGTTGTCTAAATAACCGCGACAGTCGCTAGCTCTCTATCCACTCGATGAACTTATGTCAATTGTAATGCATGTGCTGTTGGATCCACAATGCACGGAGTACCGGTTCTCCATTTTAGCAATTGATTGGAATATGTTTGAGAGCCATCTTGTATTCGTAATGAACGCAGTCGCAGGTCGGAGTAGGTTGTGTGTGTGTAATGTTTCGCTTCTCCGTTTCGTTTATAGGTGGCCAATTGCGGTTGCTGATGCGATTGCTTGCGCAGTTCGATGCTCCGTTGCACGACCACATGGATCGCATTGGACTTCAACCGGCTCATTTTGGATTTCGGTGGTTGAGCCTTCTGCTCGCCCGAGAATTCAGCCTCCCAGGTTAGGCTTTACTTTTGGTTTTATTAGCCAACTGATGTATGTGTATATGTATGTTGGTATGCAGACGGGTATTGTTGTATGTATGCATGTATGTATGTGTGTATGTATGTATGTGTATGTATGTATGTATGTA
>JACCGJ010013088.1:0-19092 GCA_013407085.1 Atriophallophorus winterbourni
ACATTCACCTATGGAATCTCTCGATAAAATCTTGGCAAACGTTTTTTCCAAATTGTGTCTAAAACTTTGTAACTTGTGATAGCCCTTCGAACAACTTATCTTCAAAATATTTTTTTACAATTGAAAACAGTAGTTCGAATGTGGCTGCACGACTACCGTATATTAACGACTTAAATTAGGCTACAAATTCATGAAGACATTCTGCATATTTGCTTAAGGTGGCTAACGGCATGGAAAAATGATGATTTTACGTTTAATTTCGTATCTCAAAAAGTATTCATGGTAATTATTTGAAATTTGGTGTGCAGTTTGTTTATATAAAGATGTATTATTGTTTCAAATTTTATGTGATTTCCTCGTAAAACAAAGGTTTGGTAAGTATTTTTATAAAAAAAGACATCACAGTATCATTTTCTGGAAAAAAACTCAAAACACATTTTTTGAAGAAAATACCCCGCACCCGTTAGACACCTTAATTGTTTAATAACAAACTCAACAAACCACTCCAACTTCTTTGAGAAAATGCAGGATCATTCACCCTTCTGAAGTGGTATCTTCAATCTATCCGTTGTCAAGATTCAGCACTTACGTAAACTCAATGGGGATTAACACTTCTCCGACGAACGACATACAAACCACCTCCCTCGTGGCACAACATAAGAGCCGCCGAAATTACAGGAGACGACAATCGCGAACCAGAAAAATAATTAGGGTTTTCGAGTGATTTTACTTGACTGGTTCTAGAGACAACATTTTTGGAAGAATAAAGAGATGGACAATCTAAGCAGCTGTCAAATGGTACGCAGTTCGTCGAGCTCAAGCAAATGAGCCCTGAGTGGTGAAGGCTTGAAGCGTGCCAGGTCGGAACGAAATCGAGTGAGAATCAAGAATGATGTCTCAGCCGTAATGGACATGAATCAAGTCAATGTAATATGTTAATTAATTTACCTACATAAGATAAGCGTGTGTTTTGTTTATCGTCTTGTGTGTAATCAACCAATAAATAAACCGTTTGGCTTCCTCTTGTGTCGTGAGATTCTTGAGTGAACGCGAATAGCGTTGGAAGGATTACTTTCAGGGGTGATTCGAGAAACGAGATTGCTGTCATGATTCATGTTGCAGCGATTGTCTTGAAGCCTGTGAAAACAAAGCGATAGACGTTCGAACAGGGAACGCAAATTGGCCTTGAATGACCTTGACGTAATCACTTCCGGCACAGTCGCTACAATTGGGACGGTGCTTGTATTCGGATTCTCCAGCACGAAATTCTCGGGACGATATGCATTCAGCTATTGGACACAGTGCCAGGCCGTTTTATCACAACTGTTGTTGCTATCGATTCTACACCTGGGTATAATTAAGATCTGGGTTCATCACATTTCTCGAATGCAATGCCGTTCGATCGCAAGTTGAACGGCTTGTTCGCAGTGTTACTGTCGCTCTCAACTCAACCACATTCTTACATTAAAGAATAATTTAGCACAGTTTTTCCATAATAAGATATTCACTTTTGCCGTGAAAAATCAGGAATGTGGAATTCAGCCGACTTCAAGGTGGTTTACGTTTGACACTGTAGCCCACGTGTAAAAATGCAGCACTAATGGGAATATGGTTAAACCTTTACTGCCCAATTTTAATTTGTAAGCTGAATACGCTACACGTGCATCTCTCGCAAACTCTCGATGCACACTGCCGTTATATGCCGAATGACTGCTGTATCTCTGTATCAAACTGGTACTAGACTCGTATTGAACAGGTAAGAACAAAAAGGAAACGATTTGAACCGATCACTGTTTATTTATACAACTTTTAATTAGCGTACCGAATTCGGTACTGAGGGCAGTAAAGGGTTAAAGATAAAGAAAAATCTCGCTATTTATAAGGTATAATATAAATATTAGCTATTTACTTTCACGTGCCGGATTTTGTAGATATCTGGCCCCTTCATCATCTTGGGCATCAGGCCATAGCGTCGATCTAGACAAGGTTGAGGTGTTAAGACGCAGTATTAAATCGTATGACGAACGCCTACATTTTTAGGCAGTTCAGCTGGTGGTCAATAAGGTGGATATGGCAGACATTTCCACAATCCATCGCTCAACTCTGATTCGAACGTAAATAACTCACCATATCTAGTTATTGATTAGATTTTTCTTTTTCTTCAACAATTGTTAATCCCTAACCTAATCCTTATGTTATTTTACGCATGTGGTCCCCAGTGTCAACTGACCTTGGATGTTGTCACTTTTATTACATTAATGTGCATGCATACAGTATTAGGGATATCGACCACTGATCCTGGTCATGTATAAGCGACGTGATTACCCCTAGGCTTAATATAGACCGTTTAGCATTAGGGCAAAACAACAGAGGTGATTGGTTGACTACTACTCAATCATGTTCCTTGTCCTGACTATCACCCTTGGTCTGACGAAGCTACGGTGTCACAACAGAGACGTTACCAACAATCATCCGATTGCACTCAAATCACTTTGCATTTAATTTACAATTGCTTTATTTTATCCTGTAGACTAGTTTTAGAGCGATCAGTGCGTATCTGAAAAGTGGCATGCTTGTAATCATGTCACCGGCTGTTATTGCTTGTGCCAAAATCTTCCATTGTAATCTCCTACATCAGAATTCGCCTTTTCTGTTGAAAATGTAATCATCCACCGTTCAAGAGGTGGTAGACCATATATCGAAGTCAAACGTGTTGTTTTTTATCAACAGTACACTAAGAAAAGTATTTAATTAATATCATTAAAGATAAATGATTATTAGAAAGTCAACTGAGTAACATATGCTCGAAAAAATTATGAAATAGCCGATAAAATAATGTGTAAATGTATGTCAGTGAGTTGATAACAAAATCACATTTGGAATGAAACAGGTTAGCCGAACAACAAATCCCTCATCGCTGGAGGTCATCTTCTAGAATTTGCGGAGACGGCACCGTTCGATATGTGAAATCGAAGTTCTCCTCAATTTCCATCGGACTACTCCGACGTTTAATAATGAATAGCGGTATAGGCAAGCAACCCCTCTGATAGAGGAAATAGAGGAGAATCAATGCACTGATGACCACCAAAGATGTGACGCTCAGCCCGACTGCAATCGCTACGTGATTTGATCGGGTGGACGTACTTTCGCATGTACATTCTGTCAGAAAAAAATTAGGAAAATTGAACATGTTTGTAAAGGTACATGAGGAGAGATAGCAGAGAAGAAGTTAAAAAGAAGAAGAAAGGAATGCGTAACTAGGGAAGAAGCGTGGATGAATGAATAAATGGAAAGAGCGTAAGAGGGAGGGAGGAAGATAAGGATAGGAGGATGGGTGGATGGAAAGATGGATGGATGGATGTGTGGATGGATGGATAGATGGATCGATGGATGGACGGACGGATGGATGGATGGATGGATGGATGGATGGATGGATGGATAGATGGATGGATGGATGGATGGATGGATGGATGGATGGATGGATGGATGGATGGATGGATGGATGGTTCGTTGGATGGATGGGTGGATGGAAAGATGGATGGATGGATAGATGGATCGATGGATGGATGGATGGATGGACGGATGGATGGATGGATGGATGGATGGTTCGTTGGATGGATGGATGGATGGATCGATAGTTAGCTGGATAGTTTATTAGAGAAATAAATAGATAGATTGTCATGAAGAACGAAAATGAATGTTTGATTGACAACTAAATAGCTAGGTAGATAAATATAAATATCCTTGACAAACTCATTTTTATATTCTTCAGAATGCTTTTGAATTTATCACCTAAAAATTGATTCAAAGTCAAAATTTATCAAATTTTTGATTTTGATACTTGAGAATGACTAACTTATTTTTAAGGATCCGGACGCTTATTAATTCTGATCTCTACTTCAAAGTGTTTGCTATTGATTTTAAATAGTATATGTCATTTTTGGGAGGCGTAAAGTACACGAGTAAAGAGTGTCAATCATTAGCTTCCCCCCGGGCACAACGTAACAAAACTGTCAAAATTTCGAAACATAATTGCATGAGGGTGTTCGAGTTTCACCGTAACCAAGAACATGAAAAGATTGACGCCGCTGTTGAATAATATGAAATTCGTCAAGTCCGGCCGAACTAGACCAGCGTAATAAGGGATGGAATTGAGTTGGTTCGCACAAGATCGGCTTACAAATTATATCAAGTTGACATCCGGAATACACTTTTTGACACTTTTGCGGTAACGAGCTTTGAAAAAGATCTTGGAGTGTGGATTAGCGAAAACTTGAATAGCACAGTGCACTGCCAGAATATATATCGACGGGCCAACAGATTGTTAGGTATCGTTCGAAGAATATTTGGAAGATTCCCCCTGGTAACGTTACCAAGGATAATGAATGTCTACCTTCGCCCTACGATGAAGTATGCGGTCGAGGTCTGGGCTCCTTGGCTGCGAAAAGATATTGCTCTCTTCGATAAAATCTATCATAGAGCAACAAAGTTAGTGATGGGTCTTCGCAATGTTCCGTATCCTGAAAGACTGCGACGTCTGGGTCTATGTGACTTTACCCAAAGGAGGATACGACGCGATATTATTTTGACCTATAGAATTGTGTCTACCAAAAGACATCCACTAAAACACTTGCTTGATGTATGTGATGGGAAAGTAACACGCGGACATACCTTATCCCATTACGTTCCAAGTTCCCGTATTGATTGTCGGCGACATTTTTTCGCCGTACGAGCTACATTTCTTTGGAATTCCCTACCCCAACATGTGGTGGACTCTCCTTGCTTGGCGATTTTTAACGCGAAATTGGACTTGCACTTGCAAACGAACATCATTCGTGAGCCTTACATTTGATATTCTCTATTGCTTTTATACTTTTTTAATTTCCATGTTTTATTCATACCGTAATCCTGTGGTGTTGTAAAGTATTAACTTTTTTAACCATAAATCCTTGAATCTTGAATCCTAAACGGAAGGTGTGTATCTTATTCCTTGTAATGTGCGTAAAAATCAGCTTAACAAATCATGTTTTTTCATATTGTAGGATTCGTGGGTGATGGGTGTGTGAAAGGCTGATCTCAGATGAGATTTGCGTTGCGAATTGATAGATGGATCCGGAATGCAAGTGTGACATGGCTAACGTTGCCTCGAATATCCTCGAAGCCTGTTTAAAATGCGCAAAACACGTTCGAACAGGAAACGCAATTAGACCACCATTGATCGGATGTGAGCAGTATCCCTACACCGCTTACAATCAAAACCTTATTCTATACGAGTCCATTTTAGTACGGCACAAAGGCCCCGTGTTATTGAAAGATTTTGTTTATCATCATCGATCTTCTCGTTTGCGTTATATAACATTCACTACATCTTACCGAAACTGTTTCTTATAATAACCTAGAACAGATATGTATGATGTTGTGCGAACCTTTGTATTATTTAGCACCGATGGGGTTCTTTTGATATATTTCACAACGCCAATGGAGTATTAAATGACAAGGATGATTTACTTACTGCTGATGTCTATAGCTTCCTGATTAGTATGTATCCTTGACGCACAGTGTGATGCGGTTTTCACTAAACTTGACTTACAGGTATTAGTTGAAATTGGAAAATTTCACAGAGTCAATGGTCCTTTGCCTTCATTTTGTTGACCCGTGTTTTGATATTAGAATGATTTACGCTAAACATAATCAACTCGTTCCATTAAGGCCTGAGCTCGATTTACAAGCTAAATTTTGGTCATTTAATTGAATTGGTAAGTGGTAGTTTTGTAATGTAAACAAATGTTTAAAAATCCTAAAGATATGCCACTTCAGGTGGGTCGAAACACAGGACATTTTCATCCAAGTGTATTTTATGAATGTTCTTATAACCCAAATGTGTATCGTTGAAAGGCAGTTGTGAAACCACATATACCTGAGCAATTTCAGTCAACAAACCAAGGTATGAACCCAAACAACATAGCATATGCTGGGAAAATAAGATTACCATGTGTCATCCAAATTCTTAAGTATAATTCTTAAGTAATAATAAAAATAATAAGTTTGGGGAGAAGCATCGACCCGAGTGGCTTGGTTGTTGTTGGCCTCCTTCGGTCGATGTCGACCATGGATGTACAGCACAATCGCATGAACCTTCATGTTCTACAGCTTTTTGAATGACTTAACAGTTCGATTCTGGAGGAGCAATCTCTCCCGCAGCGCTGGCAACGATAGTCAGAACTCAGCTGTATTGCTGTATTGACCTGTGTGGCTCAATAAAGTTATAATTAAATAAAACATACCACTCATGTATTGTAATAGCAGTCAACTAACTTTTCTCAAAATAAGCATCGGAGGTTTCGTGGTAGAACGCTTGAAACTTCAAATGAACCAACTCCAATTCCGCGATCACCGGCGTCGTTTTGGAGTGGGTCTCGTTGAGTTCCACATGATGCGTTCGTTCACATTCATAATGGTGTCCATTGTCTACGTGAAAATGATGACCGTGTTTCACCAATGTTCGGGATTCTGAAACGATGCGAACGGAATTCGTCGTTAAGATATACTTGGATGCTCAAAGTTGGTTGAAAAGTGCACAGCTGAACGAATGATGTAATGCATATTGGAAATAAAGTGTGCGTTTATTGCACGTATATTTTCAATGCACATTTATATTATCTACGTTGGTCAAATTAGATTATTTGTTTAGAGACGGACTCAAAATTGAACTTCAACGCTTATCAAAAACTAATATCATGATCGCCACCTGTTAACTGTAACTATTCAAGCATTGCGTGTGGCTAGAATTTGAGTACAAAACTACATTTGGTCAATTATGAACGTCTCGAGAGTTTGACCCGGTATCACTTTGTGACTTGGTATTTCACAACCGTTGTTCTTTGTGAGAACCTTATTTATCCGTGGCTTTCAAGCACAGATTTTGTTTACTACTTTACCACTGTTTCAATGCTTAATAATCCTAATCTCACTTTCCACACTTGATAATAATAAACAGCTAGCCATTGGCTTTAGAGTGTATTTGCAGGACGTGTAAGCACAGCAATATATGAATAAATAAAATATTGTAAATGCCTGCAAACCTTGATCAATTTGTTTTTAGTGGAAACAAATTTTGTTCATACAACACCGTTGCTAATTGCAATGGTAGCAGCATAAGATTGGTTTAATCTCTGAGCTAATATTTAATCGCCAGATGTTCTGCAAACCACCAAATTGTGTGAACAGAAATTAGATTAACGTAAATTAATTTATATCCTTTTCTAGCAAAATAGTTACAATCGAAGCTGCGTATAATCTGTCACGTTTGTTATTCTGTTAAGAAGCTTGATTATTTCTGCACAGCTTTAATTACTATTACCGTAAAGCATAAGTTTTATTCTCAATTTAAACAAGATAGAATCAATACTTAGGTCACTTCGAAGATTTAACACAACAAATTCAAATAAAAAGTTTATTCGACAATTATTTTGAATTAAGCGAATGTTTAATCATCATGAATAGCATTACACCAGTAGCAAGTACTTAATGCAACATTTCCATGAAACCAAGAACGTTAAATTCATAGAAAGATGCGTTTGGGTGAGACCCAAAACCCTAGGGAACCGGTAGAATATCAAGTATCAAATAGTTGGATTCGGTGACTACATCTGGAATCAAATAATCGTTTGATCATGCTTTTAAACGTGTACATTGAAATCATGACGACAGTTTTCTCGCGGCTTTTATTGCCTTCAAACACAACAATCTTGTCTCGAGACGACAATGGACTACCCATGAAATTATATAAACGCACGCAAACATAAATCAGATTGCAAGTGACCACTATAAAGATTTATCTTTCGGACCCAAGTCAGGGTTTTAGGTCTCCACAACTCGAGAAAAATAATTAAACTGAGCTTCCACCTGCTTGAGCTTAGTGAAAATCAATTTGCCATAAGAACGTCGTAATTTCGATTCGGGGTAACAAAAAAGCATTGTTCGGAGAATGATTAATTTCCATTTGAGAAACATGGACATAGATGTTAACTCGATAAATGTTACACACTTCGATCTTAAAGATTTCTATAACGGATAGCATAAGATGAAGTCAACTATCTTCACCAATGTTGTGGAACAACGAATAAACAATCCTGCAGATAACTTTGCTAATCGATGTCACAAGAGTTTTTATTTCGCCAATCATATTTCTTATATTTTTAGCGTTGATACCGATATCAAAGTTCACTATCATGCTTTACTTGCTTGTTCGTATTAAATTACAATTTTAAAGCCAGCCAGACTCATTAGTAGTATTGAAAACACTCCTGACTTCGAAAATCTGTCATGATAAAAACTGAAATTATATTTGTTAGCTTTGTTACAAAGCCGCCAATGCTTCTGTTGACGTTGAGCAATGCATTATTTTGAAGACCTTGTACTTCATACCAGAAACAAATTTCGATTTAGCATAGTGCATTCATTCATTCATTTGAATCTGTGGATAATTAATCTTCTATTGTGCAAACTGATTTACGTGGTAACTTGACTTTAAAAAACCTTAAAATGGAATATTAACCAATGATTACTTACTCTTTATTAGAAAACCTTTTCACTTTTGTTGCACGTAGCATTAATCATTTGGTGAAATGAAATTAGGTTTCAAATTTAATGATAATTTCGATCAATTTTATGAAGTTTTAAAACTAAATAATTCAATTTTTGTCCACAACCAGAGATAATCAATAACCTACTTTCCAGTAGACTAACGCTAGTTATTCATTATATAAAACATAATATTAATCATTTACCGCTGCCTAAATCTCTCAAAAGATTCAGTTCTGGCGTGAACTTCAGTCTCATTTTGTTTAAATGATACGATATTTCTCCGTTTGAATGTTTGGAATGGAAGTCGAATTCAAGACCCCATGTTTTTAGTGCACCATTGGGAAGCCAGTGAATAGTGATACTCGTTTTTCTTGAACCACAAAACGCCTCGGCGTTCATTTCATCTGTAATGGTCGAAATCACTTCCGTGCGTCTGATATTCTATGAACAGCAATAAAGCATGTCAAACAAGTATTCAGAAATGTTATGATATAACGAATGTTTTGAGAAATAAGCCACATCAAGAATCAGCTTTGATTATAAAACTGAAATCTGAATTAGTTGTTGTGTTCAAATCACAGACACTTTCTTGTCATTTCGATGACATGAGTCAGGAAAAAACATTTTATATGAATTTGTGTTATTTTAAACATGAGTGTATGGAAAGGTGTTGTGCTGGAAAAATTGACGATACTTTTAGATTCTTTTAAAAATAATTAGATTATCAATAGAAAAACTCAAAATTGTCTAACGTTATGAGTTGCTCACATCCCCTGCACTAACATACCACTACCAGTTTCTAGGTTTTTACCGTCATCGGGTGGAGATAGTAAGATTAGTTTTAGTGAGCTTTGAAACAGTCAATTAGTGGCCATCAAATTATACTTGAATGACACTGTTACATAGGGTTCGTACAACGAACCACGGTTTTCAAACACAATCTCATAGTGATCTCTGTTCAAGCACTTGAGGCGCTCCAGGATGACTAAATAAATGTGTTGCTCACATTTAAGCACTCCACCTTATGATGGCAAATGGCTAGAAAGCAATAGTGGGATGTGAGCAACACATTACTTTGCTTATCCATGGTCGCCTTCAGTGCTTGAACAAAAATCACTATGTTATTCTGTGTTTGAAAGCCGTGTTTCGTTGTACAAAACCTATGCAACAGTGGCATTCAAGTATAAAATATGTTCGATTTCAGGCATGGTCGATTTTTTGATCAAATGTAGGCAAATTTTGCAAAAAGTACATTGATAATCTATCAGGTTGATTTTATTTTAATAGAATCCACAAATTTGTTACGTCCAGTAATTTGAGTTAATCAAAACGCTATAAAAAATAAATAAAAATATTCGCATCACGATTGGTATTCTGTTATTCAAAATTACAATTGCGCTGTATTTATAATCGCAAATTCGCAAAATCGATTACTCATATATATAATCACTGGACATAACTAAATTTCATGTATATACTTAAATTATTGAATTGAAAGACACAGATTTTATTATCTCTATATTTATTTCTAATGAAAATGGGAAGAAATCTGGATGTACATGGGGCTCAGTCGTGTTTGTTCATTCGTAATTTAATATAATAAAAACAATAATAAAATCGATGTATGCATTCAATATTGCAGATAAAATTCAGATAAAAATTATTCGGCATACACAGGCACGAAACTGCAAGGTAGATTTTATTATATATTCAATTTGAATGAACATTATTGTTGATTAAATAAAAAGCTAATAGTGAATATTTAAAAGAACAAAGCAAATTTAATCATTTGCTTAATCTGAGCGCTTTGTGTAATTGGAACGCACGTTTCTCGTGTTCATTATTCATGCTCATTTTAACAGCTGTGAAAACTTACTCTTTAATATGTTCATAATAATGATTTATACAAAACCGGATTGTGTAATTCATGCATAATATTGAAAACACAATGTGAAAAGTTAGTAGTGATATAGTGACCCTGAATGCATTAGAATAAAATGATCGGATTCCGTAGGGATATTTACAGCAAACATACATGAATGGTATAAGTGATTTTTAAATGTGCTTGAAGTTCTAATAATAAACAATATTTCCCGTTCTTGGTAACAGCAAACTTTTTTCTTGAATCCAAAACAGTTGAAATGCCTTGCTGATATAGAACAAGCAGAATGAAGATGTTTTTAAGAAATTGCATGTTTGAAAATTTCAAACGAAGTTTAAAACTGTGGCGACCTAAGGTTTGCCAATAAAAACAAATCAAATTTACTGAGTCGATCTAATATAGAATTCGGACCATTTTTCTATTTACATTGAAACGTGTTTTAATGAGATATAAGATCAAGTATACTGATAAAATTTCTAATTTTCTAGGAAGATGGAATTTTATACTCGAATTTCAATCATTGTAACGTTCAATGAAGCGCTACATGCTCTGGTTCTCAGTTCACTTCTCTTCTGTTTAGTTCGTATTTGACAATTGTGATTTAGTTGGTAACCGAGCAAACAGATTTCTTCAGGTCGTATATCAGAGAAGATCGTCTTCTAATCTCATGATTTATGCTCTGTTGCTCACGGATACAGAGAAAATGAATTGATTGCAACTGCATCTTATCTTGTATCAACATGTAATAAGAAGGTCACTGCGGTTATTTATACGTATTCCACAAGGGGCACATAAAATGCTTTAGAAATGTGCCTACAATCCAGAACTTACACGAATGTAGCCGTGTAAAATGTACATTGAATTTATTTTATTGACAACTAACTGTTTAAATCTGCTGGTATTTTTGTATATTTTTACCATTTTGTTTTACCGAACTACTTGAATTTATTCGTTCTTGAGCTTATATTTGTGTATCTTTATTTGGCCGTTTGCGCGCTATTTGAAGTTGCTATCACTCGTGGTCATTTTTGCTGTTGAATATTGTTGTTTTTGGATTCAGTACGAAGCCGAATAATTGAGGTTTGCTATTTTTATTGTATAATTATTTTGCTCCAATAGTACCGTACTCCTCTCACGTATTGTCTTGTCAATATATTGGTGGGTTTGGACGCGTAACTCAACCGTTGGATAGACACATTGGTGTTTATAACGTGACTGAAATGTTTGACGTCGAACTCGATTTTCCCCGGACCGAATTGTCGGTTACAGTACTCAATTGGCTTCGTTCGAGCAAATGAGGAAAACGAAGAAATCGTCGAAGAAAACGACTGAACACGAACAAAAGGATCCTTTGGACGGGCAAGACGGTAATCTTTCATTGGTTGATAACATGTCATGCTCTGATTCGGTAGTTAGTTCTATCTCTGATAATCTTAGGGCGCAGTTTGTGTTAGCACAAATAGAAGAAGAACAGAAGCGTCAGGAGCTTGAGCTAAGACTGTTGAACGCTGCGAATGCTACTCGACTTGCACGACCTAAATTAGAACTGTCTGAGGATGGAGATTCTCGCCAGGTTGCTGGAGACGGTAAGGCTGAGAAGACCGTCAAAGAATGTCTTAGCTCAGTTAAACTCTAAGAAGCACGCAACGGTTCAAGTCATTTCCTCGACCGTGTAACACTGGCAATTCATGCCAGTATTGGAAATTTATACGTCAGTTTGAAAACTATATTGAAAGTAATGTTTTGGACGACGGACAACGTATGCTGTATTTGCTGCACTATTGTAAAGGTCAAGCGCGGGATGCTATCGATGGATGTAGTATGTTGCTGCCCGAAACTGCCTTCAAAAGGGCGCGAGAGATATTAACTGATCTCTACGGACAGACTCACGTTATCGCGCGGTCAATGATTGACCGGTTAATTTCATCCATGGAAAAAGTAAAGTCAAACGGGGTTTCGCTGACACAAATCTCGATA
This sequence comes from Atriophallophorus winterbourni, assembly GCA_013407085.1. NCBI lineage: Eukaryota > Metazoa > Platyhelminthes > Trematoda > Plagiorchiida > Microphallidae > Atriophallophorus > Atriophallophorus winterbourni. Next base: position 12,446 of record JACCGJ010013088.1, read on the forward strand.
GAGATGCAGAACTGTGAGACTGCTCTATCTCAAATGAATTGCGATGCGGACCTAGATTCGTTGACGACACTTGAATTAGTCGTCTTTAAGCTGCCACACGAATTGCAGGATCGGTGGGCGAGGTTAGTTGATGTGATTCACCGAGACAATCGCCAGCCAAAGTTCCACGATTTGCAAAGTTTCATAGCAGACGAAGCGCGAATAAGTCGTAGTCGTTTCGGTCAAATCGCAACGAAAGCAAATGTGAAGGTGACTGACAAGACAGGAAAAGAATTTGCGCGTATTCATAATACGGTGAATCAAATGGACCAGTTTCAATCGAAGATAGCCGTTAATTGCTATGTTTGTGGTGGTGAACACCATTTGGAGAAGTGTGACAAGTTCAGATCTTACGATGTGACCGATCGGTGGAACGCTGTCAAGAAACATCAGGCTTGTTTCTTGTGTCTTTTCAGAGGTCATCGTGCTACGGATTGTCGAAAGAAAGGCCTGTGTTCTGTTTCTGGCTGTAACGGAAGACACAGTCACCTCCTTCATATAGGCCAGAAGGAAGAAACTGAAAATTCTCTGAAATGTAACAGTCTGAATACTAGTTACGAACGTGTTCGTCTAGGCACATTTCCTGTTACTATATTGGGACCACATGGCGCAGTAGATACATACGCTATGTTAGATAATGGTTCTGATGTGTCCCTGGTGAAAAGCAGTCTTCTAATAAAGTTGGGAATCCAACCTGAGAAAGAAGTTTTGCATGTTCGAACACTAAATTCGTTATCTCATCTAGACTCAGGCACGACGGAATTGTCTTTGGGGCCATTGGGTTGCCAAGAGCCTGCCGTACTCATAAATCGTGCATTCTGTGTACCGGAGTTACCGAGAAACAATAGTTGTTCAGCTGCTATAGACGCCATGCCGTGGGAACATCTGAAAGACCTTGACTTGCCTGACATTCCTGATAAAACTATTGGCCTGCTTATTGGAGCAGACGTACCGGATGCACACTGGGTGATGGAGCAGAGATTAGGTCGCCGTAACGAACCCTTTGCTTATCAAACAACACTTGGCTGGGTGGTTCTTGGACCAGTTATCTCAGACCCGACACGCAACAAGTTTGTGTTCAGTGTGCAACGGGAAGACACGGATGTGGCTGAGCAATTGAAGTTGATGTACAATAATGAATTCGAGGATAGTGCCTCATGTGATCAACAACTGTCGAGGGACGAAATAAAAGCCGTTCAACTTGTCGAAAAATCTTGTCGTTTGAAAGATGGGCATTTTGAAGTGTGTTTACCTTGGAAAAAGGATTTCCACAGACTCTGCAGCAACCGTGAACAAGCAAAGTCGCGTTTACAGAGTCTGCGTTCTAGGTTTCTGCGAGATCCTGAGTTACTTCAAAGGTATGCAAGTGTGATGGAACACAATTTTATCTGCGGATATGCAACTCATGTTCCAGATCATCAATTGTCGACAAACTTTCGACCTCGATGGTATCTTCCTCATCACGCAGTTATTAACCCTAAGAAACCTGGTAAGATAAGGGTTGTACATGATTGCGCCGCCAAGTTCGGAGGTGTATCACTCAATGATTGTTTATACCAAGGTCCAGATACACTGCGTAGCTTAGTTGGTATACTTCTGCGATTCCGTAAAGAGGTGATCGCGCTCTCTGCCGACATTGAAGAAATGTTCATGCAAGTTTCTGTACCTGTTAATGACCGAGGTGCTCTGAGGTTTTTGTGGTGGCCGAACAGTGACTTATCTCAAACTCCTACTGAATACCAGATGGCGGTTCATCCTTTTGGAGCTGTTTCATCGCCATTTGTCGCGAATTTTGCACTCAAGCAGACGCTTGTGCATTGCGATCAGAACGCCTTTCCGCTGGTTGCCAAAGCTATTCAAAATAACTTTTATGTTGACGATTTGCTGATTTCTGTATCAAGGGAGAGTGATGCAATAATCTTTGTCGACGAAATTTGCCGGACGCTTAAGAAATGCGGTTTCACGTTGCGGAAATGGTTGTCGAACTGTAAGAGTGTTTTGAAAGATGTCCCAGATCAAGAATTAGCTCATCCTGGTGGCAAGTTTTATCTTAATCCCATCCCTCCTTATAGAACATTGGGTCTTGAATGGGATTCAATTGCTGATGAGTTTCGGTTTTTGTTTTGGCCGAAGGATGTTGCCCTTACGAGACGCTCGTTGCTGTCAGCGGTTTCCTCCTTATTTGATCCATTGGGGTTGGTCGCTCCAATCTTGTTGCCTTCCTAAGTTGTTATTACAAAAACTTTGTCGCGAAAAATTGGATTGGGATGCTGAACTATGTTCGACAGACGTACGAGCTTGGGAGATCTGGGTGTCCAACGTTTGGGAACTGCAGGCACTAAGAATACCTCGATGTGTGAAGCGTGAACGTGCTCACGTAGTTCGACCTCAGTTACATGCACTCTGTGATGCGTTGGAACTTAGGTATGAAGCCGCGATTTACATTCGATTTAGTCCTAAGTCATATTGCTGCCTACTCGGCTCGAAGTCGCGAGTTGCTCTAGTCAAGCCTGCTACTATTTCGTGTCTGGAATTAGTAGCCGCTAAGTCGTACTCAAGGATGAAATTCATTTCGAATTAGATCAAACATGCTTTTGGACTGATTTGACTGTACCGCAAGAAAATACATTATCGAACGTGGATGCTGTTATCGGAACTGGTTTTGTCACGTAAAGGGACCAGGCTAGCTAGATTGGTTGTGGTAAGGCATGGAAAACGCCTGGCTTCTAACCAATCTGGCTGAAATGGCCGGTGAATTTTGTCACATGTGTGAGGCATGGAGAACGTCTTGTGCATCGTGACATTATCTCACTTTGTTATTAGATAATAACGTCTGGTTGCTATTATGATATAATCAGCGATGGGTAAAGATATAGGGTAGGATACCAGAGCATGTATGTTGTCAGCCTTTGAGAAATCCGGCGCGGATTTCGGGGGGCGGTGTAAGATGTATATTGAATTTATTTTATTGACAACTAACTGTTTAAATCTGCTGGTATTTTTGTATATTTTTACCATTTTTGTTTTACCGAACTACTTGAATTTATTCGTTCTTGAGCTTATATTTGTGTATCTTTATTTGGCCGTTTGCGCGCTATTTGAAGTTGCGTTCACTCGTGGTCATTTTTGCTGTTGAATATTGTTGTTTTTGGATTCAGTACGAAGCGGAATAATTGAGGTTTGCTATTTTTTCTATTGTATAATTATTTTGTTTCAATAGTACCGTACTCATCTCACGTATTGCCTTGTCAATATATTCGTGGCTTGGACGCGTAACTCAACCTTTGGATAGACACATTGGTGTTTATAACAAGACTGAAATCTTTGACGTTGAACTCGATTTTCCCCGGACCGAATTGTCGGTTAAAAGCCGGATCTGTGATTTGATCTACTCAAGAAAGACTATGACCCAAATGGGATTTTAAGAGCCTAAATAGCGGCACACTTCCTGTATTCCCTGCTGGTGAATTGAAACTCTACCTTACGTTAAAAGTATCCAAAATGAGCCTCTGATAATTACTACTTGTATAATCAATATCAAAGTTCCGCGTACTCAATCGCTCGTCGTAGAATTGAATCTATCGCTTAATTGAAAACAGACACACACAAAAAATACAGGCGACAGCTGATACAATAGTGCGGGATCTGTAGTTTCGCTGAGTAACTGCCTGTCTGTCGTGACTCACGCTATTCGAATAAATGTTTTAAATGATGATGTGGGGTACTTAATATTTTGTATGTATTATATCACTTCGAAGGCATCTTTGAAGGGGAGAAGGGAGTCTCAGATTTGAAATCGTTCCACGCACCTTGGTTTCCGGAAATCACTAACAAGTTTGGTTGCTATATTTCATCAAGCAATAATATATCCTATTTTAACCACGAATCCAAGCTTGTGATGCATGCTTCATGGTTGGAATTAAGAAGACTTTCATCATTGTGGGCAACCTTAAAAGCAAGAAGGTTCTAGAAATTCTAAAACTTGGAAGCACGCTTCTAGATGACCTCACAATGCAGGCTGTTCTTCAGGCTGCCTCATACCCAAACTCCAAGATCCCTTTTCGACTCGGTCCTGCTGAAAATCTTCTGCCTAAAGTGATATTGTGAGAGGAATGACTTACCAATTTGCAACACCTTGTATTTTTGGAACTTGAATGGCAACTAATTCGGTACCGACCATTCATTCAGAGTATCTTCATCACTTTGCAGCTGTACACAGTGTGCAGTTAATTTTATCCGCGTCCAAAATTTTAATATCATCAGCACAGATAATCAACTTGCATTAGAGCGTCTCTGATAGGTCGTTAATCTAAACCAAGAAAAGTACTGGCCCTAAGACTGAACCTAGCGGTACGCCATTAGAAGCATCAATAACCTGTGATTTTACCCAGTTGAATCGAATGATCACCTCGCGCCTACTGACGAAAACTCTAGCCATACGAGTAGCTGTCCGCAGATACCCATCTGCTTCAGCTTTTGTAGTAGTCGAAAGTGATAAACTCGGTCAAAAGCTTCAGACATATCCATATAGCAAGCGTGGATGTTAGCCCCTTCATCGAACGCTTGAGTCCAGTCGTTTAACACCGTCAACAAGTTTGTCAAGCATGAGCGAGATTTATGAAAACCATGCTACGGTAAAGATAGTATATTTTTTGATTCCAAGTAATGAACTATTTTGTTCGTTACTGTACGCTCAAGATCTTTGGATATCACAGCAAGTAGCGGGACAGGACGGTAGTTTGCAGGATCTGAACGTCTACTACCTCTGTAGATCGGTGAAATTACACTTGTCTTTCACCCTGTTGGCATCACTTCTTCGGTTAGAGAATGTTTAAACAATTCACATAAAGTTTCACACAGCTGCTGGTCACAGGATTTTAAAATAGTCGGAGTAAATTCGTCCGCTCCAGGGCTTTCCTAGGGTTCATTCGACGAAAATCGCTGAATTCATCTCGATCTCAGTCAGAAGTTGCGTCACCGTTGATTGCGGTAATTTTTCAGTCGATTTAATCGCCAACTGACTAAATACTTTAGCATAAAACTGAGCGAGAGCTTCAGCGGTTTCCTTTGCTGAGACCGTTAATCCATAGCAAGTAAGAATAGGAAACACCCCTGGTTTCACACTAGATTGAACATTGATAACCAGATATAGCAATTTATGATTTCCTTCCATTTTCAAAGATAGAAAGTGATGGTAATTTTTGCTTGTCTAACCTGATGAAAGTGTTTACTTTGTTTTGAATTCTGCAAAATTGTTGCCATGAAGCATCGGTACTGGTATTTCTGTGTTGAACCCAAGCAGAATTTGTTTGCCCGATCCATTTTTCGGTGCTACTACGAAGCTTATAGCGAAAGTCGCTTGCCCGTAGTTCATTAACAAATCGCTAATTTTGATATATGTTTGACTGAAGTCTTTCTGTGTGTGCAGTGCAATGTATTTCCGTGTTGTGATAATCAAGCCCTCGCCAATTTGCAAACTTAAGCGCGCCACGTAATTTCACGTAGTCCATCCTTATGAATAGTTTTGCAGACTCACATACTCGTCTAGCGCTGCATACATATTCAAAGCCTAACACAAGATGATAACTCCGACCGAGAGGGGACAATGTAGTCAACACCCTCAAATGCCGTAGTCTCGGAAGTAAGGATGAAATCCAAAACGGAAGGTAAATCTGATCCTTCTTCTGTGAGTAAAGTCGGAAACATGGTTATGCAGCGGAATCATGTTGATCAGCTCACGGTTTGTGTAGAGGATGATCTGAGATGTTAAAAAGTTGAGGAATGTTGTAATCCTCCATGACCTGTAATTGAGAGCTTCGCATCTCTCCAGCATAATGTAGAGCCCGTAATAACCTGTCGTATTGAGCATCCGTCGATGACGGAGGGCGATATATTATGCTAATGATGCAGTCGTCTTGGACCCTGTTGTCAGTGTACTCCAGAGGTGTTCTTCTGATTCGAGGTTGGGAACTTAAATCTTCATGCATTAAATACGTTCGGGACAATAATAAGCGATACCACCACCTTTTGGTGGACGATCGTTCCGTAATAGCATCATGTTTGGGATCAACAGTTCGCTTTCATCCATATACAGGATGTAACACAATCTAGTGTGAAATCTCAGGCTCCCAGCACTAATAAATCTATCTGTACTCCCCCTATCATCATCCTTCTACTTAACGCTAGATCTATTTCTTCCAAAATGTCTTATCTTCAATTTTTCCTGTATGTTAACCGAACTGATGTATTTCTAAACACTGAAACCTGGACAACTGATGAAAATATAGACGCTACACTTTCCCTACCAAATTATAATATTTGTCGTAAAAATCGGTGGTCCACTCGTGGTGGTGGTTGCATCATATATATTACCAAGAATATCTCTGACAATCTTCATTGTTCTTCTTCACTAGATGATATTAATTATTCGATATGGATTGATATACCATCACTGGATGCCATTTTCTGTTTTATTTGCAACCCAACTCCTCCTTTCTTACACAATCTTGATAAGATTAAAACTCATTTATTGACGTTTCATTGAACCCTTTCAAAAATAAACTTATTGCTAGTGATTTTAACAAGTCTTGTATATGCTGGAGCTTGCT
>JACCGJ010013089.1:0-15742 GCA_013407085.1 Atriophallophorus winterbourni
ATTGCGGCGGCTCGCATAATCCCTGCTATTTTGTTCCACCTTTCATCGGTAGTTGCATACTGGGCAACTGGGAGTGCGTTACTCAAGGTGGTCCTATAAATGTCTGGAACTGCAGGCTGAAAGAATTTTTCGACAGCAATGCGTTTCCCATTCGAGGGCTTCGTACCGGAGAACTTTAACGAGAACCTACATCGCACAAGAGCATGATCTGAATCGACGCAGGTATTCCAAAAAGAGCGGCAGTCCTCAATGCAACCTCTCCAGCGAGCACTTATGGCGATATGGTCGATTTGGGCCGAAGGTTGGCTTCCATCCGGCGAGCGCCATGTGGCACATTGACATTTTTTATGGCGAAAGGAGGTGCTGCTAATGAATAATCGAGATTGTGCACAGAATTGTATAAACCGTTCACCATTATCTGTGCGTTGGCTTTCAAGACCGAACATGCCCCCTAATTGTGATTCAGATGTATCTAAGCGACCTAGTCTGGCATTCATATCTCCTGCTAAGACAACAATATCGGAGCTTTTTGCACGTCGCAAAAGAGCATAAAGATCGTCGTAGAAGGCGTTCTTCTCGTCGTCGGAATTGGTGTTAGTCGGAGCGTAAGCTGCTACAATAAACAAGCATCTCTGATTAGAAGATTTTGAGTTTGGTCTAATATTAGTGGCGAGTCTAACTGCGCACATCCTGCTATTGAGAGGAATCCAATCGATTAGACAGGATTCGGCACGTGAATTCAGCACTATACCAACATCCGCCTGTCCTGAAATGGCAGCTACAGAATCACCAGAGCAGCGCAAAAAGTAGCGAGTTGAAAGATTTGGGGCAGTAAGTTCAGTAATTATAGACGGATCATATAAGCGCGTTTCCGATAAACAGCAAACATCAATAGAAAGACTATCTAAGGTAAGAGCCAGTGCAGCTTGTTGGCCTATTTGTCTCAGAGTCCTGACATTCACGGCTCCGATGTGAGCAGAGGTCCGTGGTTTGAGAAAGTGATCTATAGATTCGCGAACAGAAAATGTTCCAACATGTTCAGCGCTGTCTTTTCTAAAGCTGGGATTGACAGACGGAGAGTTGTTAAGAGTGGATGGGGAGGGGAAGGGTCGGAAACAGTTTGAAGAGTAGGGCCAGCAGTAGCTTGTTTTCGCTTACCCGCCCTGCTGTATGCAGCAGGTAAGGCGACCCTGTTTATCGTGCGCGACGGCCGATGCACTATGGAGTTTGGTTTCGTATTAATAGTCATGGTCATGGTTGTATGCGGGCTGGGATACTGCCAGGTCGCCCATGCCTAGACAGGAGAACAATTAGGGTTCTCGACCAAAGCCTTTGGCTAAAAAGCCTGTCCCACAAGGCAGCGGGTTAGGTTGAGACCGTGTTCGTCTGACCTCTATCCATTGACCTTCCTGGTATGAGTTACTCTGAAGGTGCTCGGAGAGCACCACCCAGCATAGCTCAATGGGTCATAGAGGTACACAAACCATCGCACCACGTTAAGGTCCAGTTTCAGCGCGATGGTAGTTGTATCTCTGCTGGCGGTTGTGTCGAAGACGAGATCTCAGATCGTGTTCGCAAAGCGGATGCAGCGTTTGCTAACCTTCGTCACTTGTGGCGTCGACGCGATGTTTTACCCCATACTAAAGGCCGAGTGTACAACGCAGTGGCTGCGAAACCTGGACTATCCGAGCGGAAGATGCCCGTCGGCTTTCAATTTTTGACACCCGTTGCCTGCGTAGGATTGCTCGCATTCGGTGGCAGCATCGCGTTACAAATATAGATGTATGCAAGCGGGTTAGGACCAGGTGGCCACGGACTGAGATAAATGCTGATGCTTGCTCGCTTGCGATGGGTGGGACGTTTTAAGAATGCCTACTCACCGTTTACCGTACCGCGCCCTATTCGCAGAGCCTGGGAGAAGCTGGGAGAAACGATCGGGTGCACAGTCCTTGACGTTGCGCGTTGGGATGAAGAAACTCACCCTAGCGCTAGGCTCAGTTGGGCGTATTCGTTTGACTAGGTGGGGTCCAAAAGCTCCACCAAATAGTTGGCTGGAAACCTTACGAGATATGACTGCAAACCGAAGTCAGTGGCGGTAATGCATTTTATGTGTGTCATAATGTTTTATCCGGTATTATTTTATATAAATAAAAAACCAAAAAAATCACATGCAGTGAAACTACAAAAACAAGCTGCTTTTAGCGCATTTGCTTTTGCATATACCGCTTGCCTGCTTTCCCTTTTTTCACGCGCTTGCTTATCTGCTTTCCCTGCTTCTTATTTCTTGGCATTTTGTCTGGCTCCAGAATAGTGCTTCATGATGATGATGATGATGATTTTCGCAATCAAATATCACAGTGCCTAGTTATTCTTCAGGATGTCTCGAAATCGAAAGCATCTCTTTGGATTGTCTGTTTAATTTTGTATGCTATCAAAAGGGGTCATGAGGAAAGCGTGTTACGATGAATGGCAGTGAAAGCCGCAAGGAAGCTGTCGTGCTGATTTTTAGGCACCTCATCCAAGTTTGTTTGTGCTTGCTCCTCTACAGATTCCGTGGCAATCAGATCATCCCCTTCCATTTATTAGGATTAAATTTTTCACGGTTTGTGTGTCAATTAAGCATCCAGAATATGCTGCCGGTCTAATGCTGTCAACGATGATGATTCAGACGCGTTTTGAATTGACCAATGACGTTACCAGGTTCAATATAACTGTAGCATCGTTTTAGAGATGTTAACCTTGCTGTGATTACTAACTGATGGCTCATAATTGTCTGCGTTACGGGAACACCTGAGCTGGACAAACCAAGATTAGTACTGATATGATGCTATAGAACTCAATATGCCTAGAATATAACAATTTAAATTTGAACGGTTTTGAGAATAATAACTCCGTGAAAAATGTGCAAGTAATCAAAATTGTGTTTAAATTAAAATTAAAATGAGGGTAAATAAACGTTAGAAAATAGAAATACGCTAAGGCACATAGAGTGCACATAGAGGCACATAGTGCACGGATGTGCAATCGTGCAGCATTTATGTGCTGTTCGGCTAACATCGTGCTAAATTGATTGGCCACCGGTAGTGAGCTGCATGCTGAAATACGCTGGAGTTTCACTACCATTTCTATTTCTATTCCCACTCATATCTGTCTAGGCCTGGGCAACCTGACAGTATCTTAGCCCACGGGCAGTCTCTCACTGTGCGGCACTTTGCCTGGATCAGGCTTGTGCTTTCATACATACATAGAGGTACTTACTTAAATATACCATTTTCCGAAGTCTTGACAGGAGAAACGTCATTCACTTCGGTTTTCGTTAGCTGGGCACGCAATGCTTGGACTGAATTCAACAACAAAGCCGGAGAAATAGATTTATCATCACCAGTAACAAAGCTAGATTCAACAGAGGATAGGTCATTCGCCAACTGTGAAAGTTCTGCTTGTAATCTGTGAAAACGGTTCTGGAAAGATTCTTTTTCCTTTAATTCAGATGGCAACTAAGTAGATTATAAATAGGAATTGACATCTCACAATTTCATAAACATCAGTGTTTATAGCATATCCAGTTTTGCCAGAGCCGGAAATAGAGTCCGAGAAATCTACAATATTCAATACAAAATTCACTGACCAACATTTGAAGCATCAACTGTACTAGAAGAAAATGTTTTGTGTGCATCCGTAACAGAAAGCTTTATTGTTTCGATTTCTTTTGGTAACATGCTTTCGGATATATCATCCTATGAATAATTCGTGACAAAGTTCACTTACATTGACGTGATGTTGATCTACCTCTGGGAGGTCGCCAGCCTCGTAAACATCGGGTTGTCCTATTGCCTTTGAAATTATTGGATACCCTAATTTATTTGACTCACTATCCATGGTAATCCAGCATACTTCGGATCCAAAGTCATTTTTATCCTGAGCGCTTCGGAGACCAAGGTTACATTCAAGTTCAATTTTGAATGCTATTAAAATTATCAGTCTCACGGGACGATAATCAAAACAAATGCCGAAATCTTTTGTATGGGTGCATGATGACACATTTTACTTCTACGATTATCAAGTCAATCACGAATGATCGGGTAGCCGTAAATGAAAACGGGATAAAAGTAACAGTTCAGTTCAGTTCAGTTCAGTTTGCACAGGACTGTATGTGGCTAACGAGCCAATCGAGCGTCCAGATTTCTTTCGGTGGTATGCCACAGAAGAGCGTCCACCACTTCAAACAATATTTTCACAAATATCTTCTGGTATGGGAGTAATCTGGAATGCAACAAAAAACTCCCCTCACCAATAGGTGAGGAGAAGCATTAGTGCGTTCCAAAGACAACATGAGGATCATACCAACTATTCCCTTACGGATAAAAATCAGGAAATAATGAAGGCCACACAGAGTCAAGTCTATTTTTGAAACCCCCTACCGAAGTAGAACAAACAACTTCTTTAGGAAGTCGATTCCAGTAATTTACTACCCTCCCACTAAAGAAGAACTTACGAACATTTGACCTGACATGTCGCTTGGCCAGTTTTAATGGGTGGCCTCGAGTACCCACAATTGGCGCTAGAGTGTACAATTCACTGGGATGAATAGTACTGAAACCTGACATGATTTTGAAGGTTTCAATCAGGTCTCCACGTAGCCTCCTCCTTTTTAGTGAGAAGAGCTCTAGACTCAGCAATCGTTCCTGATACGACCTACCCGATTGCCCAACAATCATACGAGTAGCTAAACGTTGAACACCTTCCAGCTTGGCAATATCCTTTTCAAAATAAGGTGACCATGCTTGAACGCAATACTCGAGATGTGGTCTGACGACCGCTTTGTATAATGGTATGAAAACCTCTGGGGACCTGCAGGATAAAACTGAACGAAGGCGAAAAGGCTCTCTCCTAGCGCGTTGTGCAGCGGCTGCGCATTGATCAGCCCATTTAAAGTCCCCTGAAACTTCTATACCTAAGTCACGAACTTTCGGCACCCCATTTATCTCCAGTATACCATCGGGACCAGCCACCTCTAGCTTCTTAATGACTTTAGACAAAAGATAGCTTTTAGTGAAGTTAACTGGTAGATCCCATGTAGCAGACCACTTGATGACTTTTTCTATATCCTCAAGAAGATCCTGTTCATCCAGAGATCCGATAATCTTGACATCATCTGCAAAAATATAGCAGGGACACTTGAGCGACGCTGCCAAGTCATCGATGAAAATTAGGAAAAGTAGCGGACCGAGTACGGAACCCTGAGGGACTCCACTAACAACTTTTACTTTCGACGAATACATATTTCCTATCCTGGCACGAAAGAATCTATTGCTTAAGAATTCTATTATCCATTTCTTCAGAAGACCATCGATACCCATATAACCAAGTTTATCTGCAAGCAATCTGTGGTTTACTGAATCAAAGGCCTTGCAAAAGTCCAAGTAAAAAACTTCAACTTGTTGGCCTTTATCTAGCCTCATGGTAACCTCGTTAGGAAAACATAAGAGGTTTGTTAGGCACAACTTCCCTTTATGGAAGCCGTGCTGAGCAGAGTTCAGCAACGAGTAATCAACTAGATGGCGACAGATCCTATCCCTAATAAGTTTCTCCAGGATTTTACATAGGATGCTAGTAAGACTTACAGGTCTGTACTTACAAACTGAGGATCGACTGCCACCTTTATGTATCGGGATCACATTAGCCAACTTCCAAATACTCGGAATATATCCATGTTGCAAGGAAGCGTTAAACATACGACCAACAGGATCTGCTAATATTGGCGCCAGGTTCTTTATAATTGTTGAGGAAGCATTACTTTCCTCAAAAACTCATTATTAACTGTAAACCCTTTGAATTTATTATTCTCGATTCTGATTAATTTGTCGGCCTTTGTCTGGTTTCGCCAGACAGTCTAGTTTTGTCAGACAGTCTGGTTTCGCCAGACAGTCTGGTTTTGTGAGACGCAACCTATAAATACAAACGAGCTACAGCCTACAGGGCCGGTTGGTCAGAGACGGTAAAGCTCTTTGCCTGAACGGTCTGCCTTTGTTCTTGTTACGCGTAGTGTTGGGTTAAGCTATTCAATAGCATAACAGTTTTCAGTGTTCAGCATTTGGGTAATTATTACTTGGGATTTTCTCGGGTAGAACACAACATTATTGGCGACGGGGATCGAGGTGTTCTGGTTCCCGTAACGTACTCTGCCTGGGCAGCACCTATCGTGGTCGTTAAAAAGCCGAATGGATCTATCAGAATCTGCGCAGATTTTTCAACTGGTTTGAATGCCGCTCTGGAAACTCATCACTATCCATTGCCTGTCGCAGATGATCTATTCACAATGCTCAACGGTGGTTCGTTCTTCGCGAAGCTCGATTTAGCTGACGCATATCTGCAGATCGAAATTGCACCAGATTCACGAGAACTACTCACAGTCAATACCCACAAAGGATTATTCCAGTATCAACGTCTTCCTTTTGGTGTAAAGACTGCCCCAACCGTTTTCCAGCAACTAATGGACACCATTTTGTCTGGCATCCCAGGTGTGGCCGCATACCTGGACGACCTAATCATTGTCGGTTCCTCCGAAGAAGAACTCGATGATCGCATCAATCAGACGTTGAAACGGATCGCTGAAAGTGGTTTACGCCTTCGTCCCGAGAAATGTCAGTTCTACATGAAATCCATAAAATACCTTGGTTTCATCTTCGATCAAAGTGGACGTCACCCTGACCCCAGTAACATACAATCAATCCAGCAGATGCCGGCTCCAAAAGATGTTGCGACACTGCGATCCTACCTTGGTTTGATCAGTTATTACAGTGCATTCTTGCCATCACTCCACACTGTGCGAACACCGCTCAATCGTCTTCTTCAAAAAGATGTCCCTTGGAATTGGTCAAGAGAATGTGAAACAGCTTTTATGAAGCTAAAATCACTGTTAACCTCAAACATGTTACTGACGCACTACGATTCAAAGCTACCGATCGTCGTGGCAGCCGATGCATCTGGATACGGTGTGGGTGCTGTCATTCTTCACAGATTTCCCGATGGAAACGAGAAAGCGTTCATGCATGCTTCACGATCATTGACTCCAGCCGAACGCAACTATGGTCAAATCGAAAAAGAAGCATTCGCTCTCATCTTCACGGTCAAACGATTCCACAAGTTGATCTATGGTCGTCACTTTACGTTGCTAACTGACCACAAGCCTTTGCTTTCGATATTCGGCTCAAAAAAGGCATACCAGCACATTCTGCAAACCGGTTACAACGATGGTCTCTTACGCTATTGGGATATGATTTCGATATACAATATCGCCGTTCCGAAGATTTTGGTCAAGCGGACGCGCTGTCCCGCCTTATGCCGGATCGAGATCAACCAGACGAGGATACAGTCATTGCATGCATCTCCATCGAGCAAGCTATGCAGCGACAGTTCGACGACGCAGTACGGGGATTGCCTGTCAAAGCGGAAGACATTAAACGATGTACGCAAACAGACGAAACTTTGTTGCAAGCAATCGCCTATACTCACTGTGGTTGGCCGAAAATTACGACGACCGGGGATCTCTCGCAATTCTACCAAAGACGCGAATCTCTATCAATTATTGACGAGTGTCTAATGTTCAATGATCGCGTTGTTGTTCCATCGAATCTACGCAATCGTGTCCTACGTCAATTCCACAACGGGCATCCAGGCATTCAACGCATAAAATCGATCGCCCGCAGTTTCGCTTATTGGCCTGGTATGGACGCAGACATCGATCTATTCGTCAAGTCATGCCGTCAATGTCAGCAGGCAGCCAAGATGCCTAATCGGGTACCAATTGCACCGTGGCCTACACCAGAAAAACCGTGGCAAAGAATTCACGTCGATTTCGCGGGTCCAATAAACGGTGTCATGTATCTCGTTGTCGTCGATGCTTATTCCAAATGGCCCGAAATAATCGAGATGTCATCTGCAACATCCAGCAACACGATCGGCGCACTACGTCGTTTGTTCAGTCAGCATGGATTGCCAGAAACGCTCGTGTCCGACAATGGCTCTCAATTCACATCGGACGTTTTCGCGGAATTTTGCCGACAAAACGATGTGTCACATCTACGGTCGCCGCCTTACCATCCTCAGTCAAATGGCCAGGCCGAACGCTTCGTCGACACATTCAAACGTGCTCTTCTAAAATCACGTGGGGAGGGGACATCCGTCGATGGTCTACAACGTTTTCTGTTGGTGTACAGAACTACGCCGAATGATGCGTTGCCAAGCCGCAAAACCCCCGCTGAAGCACTCATGGGCAGAAAGCTACGTACTTGGAATAATGCTATGCTGCCTAAGCCAACCAAGCTCGCACACAATCGGAATCATCAGTCATGTTTCGAACCAGGAACTGCCGTCCACGTACGAGACTACAGAACATCAAGTCCACCGTGGACCGATGGTACCATCATCCGTCGCAGAGGCAGTGTAATGTTCGACGTCAGAATTGGAAACGATGTCGTAACACGACACAGAAATCAGTTACGCCTGAGATCCGTCGCCTCCGATACGCTCGTCGAGATGCGGATACCACAGGACATACTGTACGAAACATTCAACATTCCAACTCCAACCGAATCTATCATGACGGAAATACCGGATGACCGAAGTCTGCAACCACGACGCTGGACGACCAGAAAAAGCAAGCCCGTGAAACCGTTGCAGGTCAATCCACGCCAGTCCCGGTATTGAGAATCCAAAAAGGGGAGGTGTTGAGGAAGCATTCTTTTCCTCAAAGACTCATTATTAACTTTAAACCCTTTGAATTTATTATTCTCGATTCTGATTAATTTGTCGGCCTTTGTCTGGTTTCGCCAGACAGTCTAGTTTTGTCAGACAGTCTGGTTTTGTGAGACGCAACCTATAAATACAAACGAGCTACAGCCTACAGGGCCGGTTGGTCAGAGACGGTAAAGCTCTTTGCCTGAACGGTCTGCCTTTGTTCTTGTTACGCGTAGTGTTGGGTTAAGCTATTCAATAGCATAACAGTTTTCAGTGTTCAGCATTTGGGTAATTATTACTTGGGATTTTCTCGGGTAAAACACAACAATAATTTAAGGATAAATGTCGTCTGGGCCGGCAGATTTATGGAGGTTAGTTGCTGCAAGAGCAAGTTTAACCTCATCATCAGTGAAAAATAACTCCTCAAGTGGAGTAACGATATCAGGCCTTTTGATGACTGGCATGTTAGGCGGATCTATTTGGCGATCAAGCCTCTGAACAGACTGGAAATGTTGGAGAAAAGCCGAAGCCTTTTGTGAATCTGAAACTATTTGAGTTCCGTTTTCCTGCTGAAGGTTGCCAATATAATCGCGCGTTTTGCCTTTGGATTGGGCATAACTATAGTAACGCTTTGGGCACTGCTTTATATTGCGTGCCAACCGTGATTCAAAGTCACGTTTTGCTTTGCGTTGCATTCCCACAGCCTTATTTCTGAACATTTTATACTTTGTCCAGGACCGTTGTGTCTGAGAAGCTTTGTAAGTTTTCCAGGCACGGTCCCTCATTCTAATCACTCGTCGCATCGCAGGTGTCCACCACTGTGGCTTGTTGCGTTGCTTGACGTGCACCAACGGTGCGAACCTATCTTGCAGGGTAGACAGGCAGTGGTGTATAAGCTGCCAGTTTGTTGCTATATCATCACCTACATATTGAGACAACATCTTTTTAGCTTCCTCTGAGACGACTTCCCAGTCTACGCGATTGAAATTGCGCCTCAGTTTAGGAGGAGGTTTCTCATACCTGAGTCTTAGTTGGAATCTGATCACAACGTGATCACTTTTTCCTAATGGAGAGAGATAATCTACCTGGCGAACCATTTCTTCGCTTGAAGAGATAACGAGATCCAGGATCGAAGGTAAGCAGCCCTGGCGGAATCTTGTGGGCTCATTGACATGTTGACTCATGGCATGCATATGAGTCCATTCGATGAAGTCCTCAGACATCTTATCAGATGAACAGCACTGGTTCAGCCAAGATATATGTGGTAGGTTAAAATCACCAACTATAAGAACCTGGGACCCAAGCGTGTGCAGCAAACTGAGATTGCCAAGCAAATTTTGCAAGTCCTGAGGTCCTGCTTGCGGGCTCATATAAGCGCATGCTATTACCATTGATTGCTTGTAAGATTGAACGATACATGAGCTAAGTTGGACGTTGTGCGTGCTAAGCCTAACACTCGATTCTGAAGTTCGAAGACCTAGTCTGAGAAAGATAGCAACTCCACCCCCGTTTAGTTCATCTGGTCTATCACATCTGACCACAGAATAACTACTACAAATTGAGTCAGGAATATGGTCAGTTTCAGATAGCCAGGTTTCGGACAGTGCTATTACATGTGGTCGTAACTCTTGCGCTAGGATGGAGAGTTCAGACCACTTATTTCGGATACTACATGAGTTTCCGTATATCACTGTGGCGACGGTGTCTCGCGATATATTCACACTTAGTCCAGGTTGATCCTCGGGCGTAATACCCGAGGAGTCAGCACGTTTTTTGGTGTGCTGCTTAAGAGAGTGGATTCGCCTTGCGCGGCCTGAAGTTCTGCCGTATCTTGGAGGTCACTAATCACGAGCTGTGGAATTTCAGGGACAATACGGTGATTATCGTGTTCATCCCCAGATCCATCCGTGATTTCCATACTTGACAAAGAGCCATCCTTTTCTGAAGAACAGCGCATTCTGTTATAATTTACATCATAACGTGAATTCTTTGACCTGTTGGATTCCTTTTTGTCATCGGGCACGACAACATGTTTCCCTTTGTTAGTTTCATTTAAAACAATGTAACTTGCAAAGAACTGGTCACGCTCAGACTGCAAGAAGAATTCAACTAAAAGTGGTCTTGGAGAGTGGCTAGACTCACTTTTGGTACCCTTCCACACGCCAACACGATGAACACGCCTTAGTGGCGTATCTGGGCGCATACCAACCTTACGGAGCAGATTTCTGATACAACTCCGGTCGAGTGACTTACGCGTTTTAGCTTCGCGTATATAGGTTTCATCCTGATTAAGCACCAGGATGTTACGAGATTTATCTCGTATTCCCTGACGAGCCGATTTAAGCTGCCCCAGATCTTTGGATAACTTAGCGAGGCTCGAAACGACAGTAGCAAGTAAATTTGACTGAGAGTCAAATTTTCTAGTGTCTACCTGTTTACGACCTGTCTGTGCCTTGTTCCTACTTTTACGTGGCTTCGAAGGCTTGGAAGACGGGGTCTGTGATGTGACATTTGGCTTGGCCGCTTGATCCGGTGCCTTAACCTTTTTAGTCCTTTTACGTGACTTTGTAGGCTTGGGATTTTTACTCGCCGTAATTTCTTTGGAGTTCGTTATTTGTACCGCTGGGCTAGCAGTGATACTCTGACGTACAACTTCAGCAAAAGATCTATCAACACTAACCTTAGAAGCTGTGCTGTATTGCCGAGACCGAGCATTTTTAGCCTTTTCGGAAAATGCTTTTTTAGCTGCCCATTGGCACTCACTACATATCCATTGGAGCCAACGGTGAGTAACATACACCTTATAGTGCTCGGGATGTATCCCTGAACACTTCGGATGTGCCCATCTCTTGCAAGTATTACATTCAATGCCATTTAATACTTTTCTGCAACAAGAGTTTTTTAGGCACTTGTTGGCAATCATAATAAAGAAAATATTTGAATATTGATTACAGCAAATAAAATTTCACAAACGAAATAGACTTCGCGTTATGATGTGTATAATGCAATAAATTGATTACCAATTTACAGCAAAATCAGAGAAAAGCAATCTGGAAATTGATTCTTAACAAGAGCGTGGGAAATACAACCAAGTTGAACGTCCCGCCTTGTAAACTCAAATTTTAATGTGAAAAGTTTAAGAAACGATTGAAACCTCAAAAGAAAAAAAGCTTTTCCAGTATCAGTATCACCAGACAATAGTTGATCAAGTCCAAACGGGCGATCAGATACTTCCTTCTTCTTCTTTTTAGGCGACAGAGGGTCAAGCCCTTGAAAGCCGCATTTCTTTATATCAACAACATAGTCCATGAAAAGTTCCTTTGAAAAAATCCTGTCCAGTGTTTTACACCTTTTGTTATGATTACAGGCTGTACATTATCCACTATTTACTTGAATTGGTTTTTAGATCTTCCTGCAATAACCTCTTCCGAAAGCGCATTCCAGTAACAATTCTAGATGAGAGCGTGAATCATTGTTTAGACTAGTGTCATTCTCTTTTGAAGGTTTAGAACATGGCCACGGGTTCTTGAGCACGCACGGTAGCAAAAATGAGCGCAGCTCGTCACCATAAGCTCCCATAATATGCGACGAGTTAGCAGCACGTCGTAGCGCACACGCCGAATACTGAGCGACATGATGTCGATGCGTTGAACTCTCTCTCTGTACTCTTTTCGTCGCCCTCCTTTGCACTTTTTCCAGCTAGTCACGTTCTTTCTTAGTTTGTGAATGGGTTGCTGGCAAACAATATTTATAAACTGTTATCGAGCATGTGCAATAATGAATGTGAAACATTTGTGAAGTAATCGCCGAGAACAAATAAACAAGTTATATTAATTAATAAATTATTTAATAATTTTCATTCTCGGAAATCCAAGGCATGTTGACCATGATCAATAATTTCTAATAATTTCTAAACGACTGACTAATAGCCCGCCAGGTGCGGTTTGCGGCAGCTGCTATTTTGATCATATCCTTCATGGATTTAAGCGGCCGAGTCAGAATTGTACCCAGGTCACGTTTAATTTCAACCCATTACATTTGATGATCCTCGAGGAAGTACGCACCATCAGGCTTGCATGGCCCTAAAAGCATTACAGCGCATTTCCGTAGGTTCACAGGAAACTGCCATTTTACCGTCCGATCAATCAATTTGTCCAATTCGGTGGTAAGCAACAAAGTCGAAATTAGACGCGCATCTATTTGGACAGCATTTTTGTGTGCTACTATCACGGTTTTGTTTATATTTTTGACAACTGTGAGCCACCTTTTCATGCCACCCACATTTCAACGGTCACTTTCTAACTCTTCTTCAGTTCTCAGACCTTTGAGCTACTCTCGCCGCAACTTCATTAGGTCCTGTGACAGGAAGTCTTCCTGTCCAAATAAAAATCAAACTATGGTGCAGGCTGAACGCGGATGTAGCCCACGATAAGGTCATCGAACACAAAACTTAACTTTTCTTGACTTTTATGATCTACTTTACATGCCGAACGGCGGTTTAAAAGATTTTTGCTATTGAATCATTTAACATGCCAAATTCTCGCACGTTTCCGTGGCGAGAGCTTTTTTCTCAGATCACAGGAACACGCTTGTACCTTACCTCCGATCCACATTAGATGCCAAATTGCGGTTTAAAAGCATTTATTATTTTTACACCGTAATAAATACATAATTTTATTCTTGGGGCATCGTTGTTCTAACGTATCAGCCCAGTTGTTCGTTTGGTTATATTGGTGTCGTGAAGAGGAAGCACTTGCTGCGTGGGCAAAAGCTAGTTCTCCATATTGAACAGCCCTGGCGTACATCTTAACACACCAATGGAGAAGACACTTCTTTCCTCCTCTATTGACAATAACAAGAGAATCATCAGATACCGGTTAAAAGCTATGGATCGACTGGCGTAGAGCTGGGGTTGCTTCCAACGGTAGGAGATAATTTCAATTCACATTGGATGGCTACCACCCGCACATGCTGAATAGCCACCTGTCTATTAAGTGCCATCTCGCAACAGGTTTGCTATCCTCATTGGATGTATGTGGATTAGGAATCAACAAACAAGCAGACTGTATATTTTCGCACCATCGAGACGAATTGCTAAACAACAAAGATCAGTTCTGAACCTGGAAACCAGGAACGTCCTGTTCATGCTCCCAGTATTTATTGACGACGGCTGGACTATTGGAGCCGTACGAAACTCAGCTGTGATTATAAATCATCTAAAAAGACTAAAGGACGACGTAGCTGCCCTGTAAAAGAGACGCGATTACCAGACATGGGGAGGCTAACAAAAAGTGTTTACATGTATCCTGAACAGTAAGAAGCTCTGATGAGCCTCAACTGCATGGAGTTGTGTTAGGAAATAGGGTCTAACGGACTGCAAGACGATGTGCAAGTGACTATTGGACTGAAATTAGACATAGTTTTCAAAAAGCTTTACTTACTAGGATACAAACAATTTATTGATAGACCGACTTGAAATGGCAGCATTCCTTACTTAGTCTTCCATTGAATATAAATAAATAAATAAATAAATAAATAAATAAATAAATAAATAAATAAATAATTTACTTAAAAATCCAAGGCATGTTGATCATGATCAATAATTTTCTAAAGGTTTGTACAATTAGATTGTAGCACGTATATTTGCATACTCTCGTGCGGTCGTATTTTTCTTGCTCTGACACTTTTGCCCGTTGCTTCGCCGAATGAACTCGGATTTTAACCGTTCAAAAACGTTCTGGTATACTTTGACGAGAGCTATCGGAATTTATACGTTTTGATCTGGTCCGTCGATTAACAGCAAAGTCACCGTTTCAACGGTAATTTTTCAATTTGCTGACGCGTGCAAACCTTCTCCTACCGTTCACTGCCGATGCGTTTTTGCTTTCATTGCAAAGACCACTTCAAAGTACTTAATTTGATACGTCATTCTTTGTTCTACTTTGTGTGGTTATCGAGCTATCACGGATTATTTGAGCAATGACAAGATCAAGAATTCAAGCCCAACTAAATCGACCAGTCGACCGAAAATCCACTCAACCGGTCACCCCACTCCAGCCTTCAACGTGCAGCCGAGTCACGCGATCCAACACGCAGACGAAGAAATTGATCGATCAATGTGTGCATACGAGTGTTGTTCCCCCGACAGCGAAAACAAGCCACCTTGACCTCTGCGCCAAGTGCCTGAACCCGGTAAGCGGTGATAGTGCTTTGGTAAAATGTACTTTTCGTAACTTACATGTGCACGTGGCATGTGATAAGACTTTACCGGATGAATGTGTACGTATCGTGAATGATGAAAATCTCCCGTCCGTTTGCTATTTCTGTACCGCCTGTAGGGATTCAATCGTGAATGATAATCGCAAGCGTACAAAATCCTCCGGTGGAAACGAGGCTAACACAATTGAGAATAGATTGTCGATAATGGAAAAGGAACTAGATAGTTTGAAGATTACCCTACAACCAATAATCGAATCTAAATCATTTGAATTGAATACTCGATTACGCTCGACCTCACCACCGCAGTCTGCTTCTAAAAAGGTAAAATTACGCAACACTGAAGTGATACTTAAAAAGGCCTTGAAGCAGAAACCGTCTACGTCGAACGCTCCTTTGGCCAAATCTGCTATGAAACATACTTCGCTTAATGTTATCTGCACCGATTCGGCACCAACTGAAAACGACCCCCGGTGGTAAAAAATCATACAGAGAAAAAGGCTTTATGGTTTCGACCTCCGCTGCACAATCTGAGTCTGGCACACTAACCTAAATCGAAAAAGCCCCAATCTATGAGAATGATGGCCACACCGCGACAAGCATTCTCATTCGTAAGGCGTAATATGTATGTTAAGAGTCCGGAGCCGAGAGCTGTTGAAGAAAACACAAAACATGACCTCGAATATATGGTTTCAAATTGTCAACAATTGCAAATTGAGCATGTTACTACTGACAAAGTGATCTTCTAAACATCGACCATTTCCACCTACATCAAAGTGATCAACCT